>MCJB01023918.1:0-39041 GCA_002018475.1 Nicotiana obtusifolia
ATTCTCAATATCAGTTTCGGCCTGGAGCATCCTGCGATCCAGGTCATCCAATCTTTGTAGTAGGGTGGACTGTATGTCAGGGACAGATTCCATAATGGGCCGTAGTGTTTCAACCGTCTGTTCGAGGGCCGTGATCCGGTCCCCGTAATTCACCATGGTCAGAAATGGTGATGGCTACGTTCCCTCGTCCGATGTCGAGCCTAGGCTCTGATACCAACTGTTACGCGACGCCTTCCTGAGATTCTTTGGAAGGGTAGCGTAAGGCTAAGCAATCGCTGTCAGTGCGATTGCCGTCCGCCAACCGAGGTCCCCTCCGCACGCTAGACTAGATTGTCAGTGCCGTGCGGGAAAACCAATTTATGAGTAACGAGAGAATTTGAGAGCTTGAGCAGAAAAGTGAGAAAAATAGCTTGCTTGAATAAATGAAAGTCTATTACAAAAACTACGCAGTGTCGAGGGGGTGAGACACCAGTACAGAGAATTGCTTGCTTGCTTGAATGTTTGAATGCTTATACCCCCCTAATAATGCTTAAAATAAATAAACCAAAGTTACACGAGTAGATCTAAGAAAGCTGTAAAGTCATACTGAAAGTAAATAAAGTAAACCTATCTATATTTACAAAGAAAAAGGACTTAGTCTTCTACAAAGTAGAAACAAGTCCGTCAGCAGCAACATTATCCTTTTGGCTCAGGGTCCGCGCGCGGCGCTATGGGTGTCTGCCTGTGGCTGGCATTGGCGCTGGCTGTCAGTGGGGCGACAGAGGCGCTTGCGCGCTTGTCGCTTGGAGCGGCCAAGACCACGGGGCCGACCGTGGCGCTAGGCTTTAGGAGGCTTGCCAGGACGCCACGGGGCGCGTCCAAGGGGTCATGGGGCACGGCTGGAAAGCCGCCCAGGACAGTACATACGTTATACATATGTTATACCTTCGTTGGTTATTTTTAGTTTAAGTGATTGGGTGGGCGATTATTTGGGTGAATTCTTCTTTTAAAAAAGCACTTTTGGTGAGAAATAGTTTGTGTTTGACTAATTAATTTGAAAAGCACTTTTCAACAGTAATTAATGTTTGACCAAGCTTTTGAAAATCACTTCTAATAGCCTGTTTGGCCAAGCTTCTCAAGAGGCCAAAAGTACTTTTTTTCTTAAAACTATTTTTTTTCTAACTTAAGGTGTTTGGCCAAGCTTTTTTGGGGAAAAAGTACTTTTAGAAAGAAGCAGAAGCAGTTTTTGAGAAGCAAAAAACAATAGTTTCTTTCCAATAGCAGAAGCAGAATCAGTTCTGACTTTTTTTCCTTACCAAAAATACTCTTAACAAATGTAATATATACCAAAATAACCGTTAAACCTAATACTTAGGATATTAATGTTTAAATATTTTTTATTATTTTTAGGATAGCTTTCTAGTACATAATGGCTTTAGGGGTGAATGCTTTTATATTTGTTGAATGATTTTTAATATAATTAACTTATATTAAAGGAATTAAGTATTTTTAAATTTTATTCTCATATTTTACTTAAATAAAAAGAAAAGATTTAATTCATGCCTGTAATAATAATTTTTTAAAACTATTAAGTAAATCCATTATCTCCTTATTCGTAATTTAATATTTAAAAGCACTTTATGAAAAGTTTAGCCAAACACAAATTATTGCTCAAAAGTGTTTTTCAGAGTGATTAGCCAAACACAAACTGCTTCTCTCCAAAAGTACTTTTTTCAAAAGCTCTTTTGAAAAAAGCGCTTCTCAAAATAAGCTGATTTCTCCAGCTTGGCCAAACAGGCTATAAATATATTTTTCTCCAAAGTACTTCTCAAAAAAATGCTTTTGGAGAGAAGTTACATTTTTTTACTTCTCAAAAATCTATTTCTGCTTCTCCTCAAAAATATTTTTTTCGTTTTAAAAACGTGACCAAACAACTTAATTTTTAGCTAAAAGCACTTTTAACTTAAAAAAAAAAAAAAAAAAACTTTTGGCCCAATAAAAATCTGGCCAAGACAACTTGACATTTAATGGTCCAACGACAAAGTCAAACAAAGATATCCACGAGTACTTACGATCCAGCCTTACCAGATCTTGACTTGATCTTTTTTTTTCTTTTTTTCTTTTTCAACCGTCTGCAAATTTACTGGCTTAACTAATTCGGGTTTGAGTTTGACAAGTTCATTAAAGGGTATAAACATTTAGTGGCGGTAGCTACACGTAGTAAAAGGAGTGTCAACTGACACCACTTTAGTCGAAAAATTATACTGTTTAACTAGGTAAATTTTTTATATACATTCACTATATATCGATACTCTTTAACTTCATAAGTGTTATTTTGATCCCTTTAATAAAAATTCTGATTCCGCTACTATAAATATACCCTCCCAAAAGGTTCTTCATCTGGTTAAAAGCGAAGGAACCTTAAATATTTCGACACACTAATTTGATTGTATTTGATAAATGGACCTTGGGTCTAACTCAATCCCAAAAACTTATGAGATGAGGATTGCCCAAGTCCATATAAGGAGACCAAAGACCTCAAATCCCACCGATGTGGGACAACTCAACACACCCCCTCACGCCCAGACCTGCACTCTGGAGCGTGGACAATATAAATGGGGGCCCAACTTCGGTAACAATAATTGTGATGAGCCTGACTTTGATACCATGATAAATGAATCTTGGGCCTAACTCAACCCCAAAAACTAACTTATGAGATGAAGATTGTCCAAGCCCATATAAGGAGACCAAAAACCTCAAATTCCACTAATGTGGGACAACTCAACGCACCCCCTCACGCGCAGGCCTGCACTCTGGAGCGTGGATAACATAAATGAGGGCCTAACATCGGTAACAATAATTGGGATGAGCCTGACTCTGATATCATAATAAATGAACCTTGGGCCTAACTCCACCCCAAAAGCTAGCTTATGAGATGAGGATTGCTCAAGACCATATAAGGAGACCAAATACCTCAAATTCCACCGAAGTGGAACAACTAAAGGTATTGTATTCTCATTCCTCTTCTATTCTATTCTATTCTTCTATATATTCAGCTGTTAGTACTGTTTATTAGGAAGACTAGTCAGCTGGCTGACCTACCACCCTCACGGTATAAACGCCATTAATTTATTCTAATAACGAGTGAAATTATAACCTTTAGAAAAAACCAAGTCAAACATAAGATAAGCTTGATTTTTATCTAGTAATAATACTAGTATATGTACTGTGTACATGATTTTTTTTATTCTGAAGCGCCATTTCTAGAACAGTTTAAAGAATAAAGAGCTACATTATGTGTGATGCTAACGTTGCTAAGAACTTGGAAATTGGAAGATAGTTTGGTCAAATATTATGAGCTGTGCTTGCTTTAATTTTCAACAATTTTCTTTTTTTAATTTTAAAAGGAGGAATCCAAGAAACGAGCAAAGGTATTTTTTTTGTTTTTTGTTTAATCATGTATTCAATATTCATTGAAATAAAACTCATCTAAGGGAAGGCTCATCGTACCAAACTTTTATCAATTTTCGAGTGTTGAACCCAACCTCGATATAAATCCTTCACATTCTTTCAGGTCAACTTTGCGCTTGAATTTGAAAATGACATTGTATAATCGCTTTTAAAATAATAGTCAAAAAGTATAGATTTTTTGTATATATATATATATATATACACACACATTGAGGTACTTTTGTGCCAAAAATATAACTAGAGGGCAAAGTATCCCATTTCGAGTAGTTTAGGAATAGTGACGGAAACATAATTTTGGCTAAGGAGGTTTAAAAAAAAGAGTTAAAAAATCAAAAGAGAAATTGCGCCAACGACCTCATAAAAGTTTTGAACCTCTTTGACCAGTGAACTATGATTTTCGACAGTGTATAATATAATTTTTTGGCGAAGAGTGATAAATGGATCTTGGTCTAGCTCAACCCCAAAAGCTAGTTTATGAGATGAGGATTGCTCAAGACCATATAAGGAGATTAAAGACCTCAAATACCACCGATGTGGGACAACTTAACACACCCCCTCACTCCCAGGCCTGCACTCTGGAGCGTGGACAACATAAATGGGGGTCCGACATCGGTAATAATAATCGGGATGGACTTGGCTCTGATACCACGATAAATGGACCTTGGGCCTAACTCAACCCTAAAAGCTAACTTATGAGATGATGATTACTCAAAACCATATAAGGAGATCAAAGACTTCAAATCTCACCGATCTAGAACAACTCAACAAAGAGGTCCCGCCTCTATTTAGGGGCAAATACATAGGCGGATAAAATAAAACTCGCTAAAATATAGTTCAACGCTGCTGTCAGTGCGTAAGTTGCATGGGGTAAAATTTGAGGAAGACTTGGAGAAAGACGACGTGCGAAGACTAAAACCAAAGAATAAAAGGAGAGGCGAATAGTCAACTATTACCAGCTGTGGCAGTAGAGTCAATGGTTGCTAAAAGAAATCTCACATTTATATATATTTCTCTCTTAAATTCTTCTGCCTCTGCACCTTCTCTCTCTCTCTCTCTCTTTTGAGTTATTGCATAGTTTCTTTTTTCTCAGAAAATCTGAAGGTTTGTTCCAAAAATCTTGGTGAAGAGCAATGGCAGTAAGTTTTTTCGTTTATTTCTGATTTTCTGGTTCATGATTTAAGGTAAAATAATAGTAGTTGTATGCCCTTTCTTGCCTTTTATTTTGGTCTTTTTTTCCCACTGTTTCACTCCAAATTGCTCTGCAATCTGCGATTGAGGCCTAATTACTTGTGTTTATTTATTATGTTATCTGGATTAAGTGTCCGTTTGGTCAAGTTGTCAAAAACTACTTTGTTTTGAGAATTGCTTTTGTTCAAAAGAACTTTTTGATGCAAAATAACAGTTTGTAGTTGGCCAATTAATTTGAGTAGTGCTTTTTACAAGTTTATTGTGTTTGGTCAATCTTTTAAAAAAATACCTAAGTATCAAATTACGAAAAAGGACATTAAAGATTTAATTTGCAATTTTTATTATTTAGAAAAGAAAAATAAATTAAATATTTATTATAAAAGAGTTCAATTAAAATATAAAACTTAAGGTAAAAATATAAATTAAAAATTTCAATCAATATGAAATATAGTTATTCCAAAGTAATAACATTGAGTGTTTGATATTATTTATTGTTTAAATCATAATTTAAATATGTCAAAATACATCATTCAATATAAATTTAAAATCTACTCTAATAAAAAAGAGAAGAAATGTATAGTAGAATAAAATGGAAAAGGAAAAGAAAAATGTTAAATTAATGAGGGATAATTTTAAAAAAATAATTTTATTATAAGGTTAAATTTGTCTTGAACAAATTAATTTTCTATTTCTACTTCTGCTTCTTGGAAGAAGCTAGGATTTTTAGCTTCTCCCCAAAAGTAAAAAAATTGCTTCTGTTGTTACTTAAAAGTACTTTTTCATTTTTCCCAAACACTTTAAATTTTTCAAAAAATACTTTTTAACAAAAAAAAAAGTACTTTTGGCCTCCCAAAAGCGGCCAAACAGACTCTAAGTCTAGTCATGGAATTATGTTTACTTTAGGTCCATTATTTGCTATAGTTTTTTAATCTTATTAGAGAAACTAATTGTCATAACGTTAGATTGGGATGAGCTTAAATGGAGCGACATGAACGATTGTGATGATTTATATGGTTGAACCCAATATGTTCCAGACTGAAGCGTGATTATTGTGTTGTTGTTGTTGTATATCTGAGTCTATTTCATGTATTTAGCTCAGTAAATTCCTAAATAGATATTAAGCCTATTGAACACAACCAGGCTGTTAAAATAAATTTCTTCTTTATTTCTTTTACCTAACTATACAATTATACTATAATATATTTTTTCTGTTTGGTTATCAGTGGTTTTTCTTTTCCATATTCAGTCCCATATTCACATATCATATATAAAATGACTTCCGTCGTACCAAACATATTTCTTTTATTTTTGGAAAATGACTTTGGTCATACCAGGCACTCACAATTTGTTGAATTTCCTTCTAATTGTTACTGCAGCGTCCAAATGTGCCAAAATTTGGCAACTGGGAAAGTGCAGACAACACTCCCTATACCGTCTATTTTGACAATGCAAGAAAAACTCGTGGTGGAAAAATGATAAATCCAAATGACCCTCAAGAAAATCCAGACATGTTTCCCAATGTTGCTCCTAAAACTCAAAGGGATGAACTAAAACGTCGAGTGAGTAAAGAACATGGTGATATTCAACATCGTAATGGAGCGGGTCGTGGATCAAACTCAGGTCGACCTGCTAGACAAACTGCAGGATCTGATCGCAACATTGCTAAATCACCAATTCATCCGCATTCTCAGCAGGCAAAGATATCAGGACGAGTAGCTGCTTCGCCTGTTTGGGAAGGGAAGAATTCATATGATAGTAGTCATGGTACTACTCCTGGAAGATCATTTGAAAGTGCTCGTGCTACTCCGGGGAGGCATCAAATGAAGAAAGAAAGTGTATGTTTCTTCCTATTCTATTTCATCTTTCATAATATCGAAGAAGGGGAGCCATGGCGTAACTGATAAAGTTACTGCCATTTGACCAGGAAGTAACGACTTTGAGCGTGGAAATGGCCTCTTGCAGAAATGCAGGCAAGGCTGCGTACAATAGACCCTTGTGGTCTAGCTCTTCCCTAGACCTCGTACATAGTGAGAGCTTAGTGCACCGGGCTATAATATCATAGATTAGATTCTTACAACTTGTGATTGCATGCCCTACTTATCCTATTTGATAGAGATAAGCTAATTAGTAAGATATGTTAGTCATTTCTAGACATGATAGGAAATGCATTTGATACTTTTTGAGTTTAATTACCTTCTATATACGGACTATATGCCGACGAGTCACTAAAAGATAACTACAGTCTACAGGTATTCGTTCTTGAGATTAGTAATATGGAAAATAAGATAGATCACCTGCTACAACAAGTTAGGATATATTCCTGACACTATCAATGTATTTAAGTTATGTTCTTGATACTTTTTGGTGTAATAGAAGCGATATGGCTCTTAGATCACATGTTACCAATTAGTTTAAACAATACTGCAATCACATGTGGTGCTTATATTTTCCTGAGCCGAGGACTTATTGGAAACAAGCTCTTTATCTTCTCAAGATATGGGTTGAGGTCTGCGTACACACTACTCTCCCCAGCGCCCACAGTGGGAGATAATGTTGTAATACTGCAAACATTTTTGAGGTCTAGCTGATTTTTGCTGCATCTAAATCTGCATGAAAATATTATAGTAATCATGTATTGTGAAACTTCCTGGATCTTGTGTGAACGACGAGATACTTTGTGCACCGGGCTGCCCTGTGTTTTGAAACTTCTGCGCTTTTAAGTAGATTAAATCGTTGAGTTTGACCTTAAAAAGTCTAGTGTGACATTGAAATTGAACTAAAATCTCATTACTTGTGATTTCTCCTTCTTCAGCCTGATAGAGGAGCTGTAGTTCCAAAATTTGGCGAGTGGGATGAAAACGATCCTCAATCTGCAGAAAACTACTCTGAGGTTTTTAACAAAGTGCGGAATGAAAGGAACAGAGGCTCTGGAAATGTGCTAGGCACACCTGGTAGAGCATCTTACAGTACCGAAAGGCATCAACGAAACGAAAAGCAAAAGGTACTGCTATCACTTCTGCTCTTTTCTATATTCAGAGGCTGATGCCTATGTTCAATGGGTTCAACTAATTCCATTATTTTCAATACGGAACTTGAATATTTCATATGTATGTGAAAAAACACTAGTATCTTGTCGTTGTTCCTAGATTGCTAGTATTACGGCTATTTCCTATTATCTTTTGCTTCGATTTTCTAGTATCTTGTCGTGGTTACTGGTTGTTGCTTTTTCTAGTACATTACTTTCCTCCATATATTTTTTTTTCTAGTTCTTACATTGTAGTTATCATTTTTCGGGCTATTGTTGTTGATATATGATTGTTTTATTCATCCTCTCGAGCCGAGGGCCTTTTGAAAGCAACACTTTACCTCCCCAGGGTAGGGGTAAGGTCTGCGTACACAGTACACACTACTCTCCCCAGACCCCACTTGTGGGATTTTACTAGATTGTTGTTGTTGTTGTTATTGTATGTGAAAAACAATTGTATTCAACAAATATTAAATTTGAACCGATAATTTCAAAAATACAATGAATTCAACGCAAAAAACCTTAGAGGTTGAACGCGTCAAGTTTAAATTCTGCATTTGTCCCTGGCAATGAGGATCCATTTGTTTCACCCTTGTTCTCATCCTCTCTTTTGTATTCTGCAGAGCTGCTGCTTTCCTTTGTGGTAAAAAAGAGGGCCCTATGTTTCTGGTGATGTGAAGCAAAAGTGTATCTGTAAATAAATCAACAAACTCCTCTGCAATGCTAATCTTTTTTGTTTTAAGAGGCTTCTTATATTGGTGATAAATTTGGGCTAGTGGTTTGTTGTCTTTGTTATTCTTTCAGCTGATTTTTGCAATTGTATTGTGTGCTTGTCGTTTTAATTCAGTTATCTTTATCTCTGACTGACAATGCTCGTTGATTCTTTAATTAACCTCCCTCCCCTTTATTTTCACGTATGAAGTTTCAGTTCTGCAAAGGTAGCACTTTAAAATATAGTAGCACTTTTAAAAAGTTATAATTATACAATTTTTTAAACACGTGCCGGCCCTTTTCTTTAAGGGTTTTTTCACTTTTAGCCCAGACGCCATAAACTATTTATATGACATACAAAATATATATATATATATATATATACATTCGACTATTATTTGAAGAGCGACTATACAGTGTCATCTTCCCTTATTTTTTGTTTCTTTTTTAATCCCTATCTTCCAAGAAAAAGCAATCTTGTATGTACAAAGGTGATGGTGAAATCAGACTACTCAAAATGAGAAGAACATATGATACCAGCAGGAGATACATGCCATACATTACATGATAAGAACAATGATTGTTCCCATATTAAAGTACACTTTTTCCTCATCCTGTCTATTTGCAGTTTTGCATAACTAAAACATTAGTACAAATCAATGAAACCTCATCTCAACCAAAGTCTATCCAAAGCTCCAGGAAAAAGAAAAAAGAAGAACAATCAAAAACTGCAGAAAGACAAGAAAAAAAGAACCACTGAAAAAAAGAAGAGCTCCTCCACTGATGATTACTTGGGCTATAATGGATAATAAAAACATTTTGACACTTATATCCTTGCAGGCTTCTTTCTCCATTCAGTTCGACACCTATTTATTTCAAGTCCATCGCTTGATAATCTCAATAAATGCAAGAAGCTCTTGTTTACATCTTTTGGAGAGGTAGCAGATCCATTAGCAGCCCCATGAATCTCTAAACCAGCAACATCCTCAATGGGCTCATAGCTCGTAAGAGAATCGACCACATCATCGTGCTGGCATTCGCGCCTATAATCTATTGTGATTGTTTCAAGTTCATGTGTATCAATAATTTCTTGAGGCATACTCTGCCATATATACAAGTTATTTGTCAGCAAAATAAAGTAGGTAGTAATCCATAGATGTAAAATATAATTGCAACGTACTTCTAATAACTTCCTATAACAGCACAAATGATAAATGTGCTTTAAAAAGTCCCACCGACTAAGTCTCCTGACTCGTCTAACTATTTATCACAATGAAGAGCAACACAAGTTTCAGTGTCGAAGAAGTTTCCAAGAAGAAAGGAAAAATTATTGCGTCGTATATATGGTTGGCCACATCCATGTAGTTGAGAGATAGGAACCAGCTACATACCTCAAGAACCCAGCCAATGTAAGTGACATTGTTTACATGTTGATTCATGTCCAGATCAGCTCTGCGTGGCTGCCAAAACACACTGTCATCCTGAGTGTTTCGAAATAGAATGTCATTGAACTTGGGATTTTAAACAGATACCTACCACCAGCCCTAGCTTGGAATACTCAGCAGGATCTTCAAGTTTTGCTATTTTCTTTAGGCTGCCATTGTTCTCCTCCGGAAAAGCTAACCTGGAATTAGGGTGCCCGTTATCAATAACATTGCTCCCAATAAAATACAACACCTCAAACTTACAAGTGACGAAGTCAAGGTCAGTGACATTGCAGAGCATATGCAACAGAGTAGACAGGGAAACAAGTAACACATAACATGAAGTATATACAATTTAAAATATGTTTGGTTAAAGGGGGAAGGGGCAGATTTTTTATTTATTTTTTGCTTCCCAAGAGTGAAGTACTCTTCAGACCCCTAAGTTGGTAAAGGTGGAAGGGAGGTGAAAGACCAATATTTCCTCCTTACTCCTCAAGTTATTTGGGAAATGTGCAAGTAAAAGACCGTCATTTGGTTCATTTATCCAATTCCGCTTTAGCCACCTGTCCTCGACTATCCAATTTAAACATAGTGAGCAAACAGAAAAAGAAGTTAGGTTGACTCAAGTGTAATACTTAACTGAGATATAAAAATGTAAAAAATTGATGATTGGAGTTGGTTTGATAGAGAAGACCCCGATATGACTGTCCGACTGTCTAAACTACACTGGATATAAGTTTGGCAAACAAACTAGACCAGAATAGAAAGAAACTGGAGACCTTAAGGTGGTATTTGGACTGGGAAAGAGATTGGTTTTAGTTTGGTTTTGCTTTTTGCGACACTCTCTGTGTATGTGTGTGTGTGTGTTTGAATTTGGTTTTGAAGAACTTGTTTTTGAAGAATTTGTTTTGCATATGTTGGAATTTTGTTTTGAGAAACAACCTTTTGTTTTTTGTTTTGAGAAAGCAAACAACTGTTGGGAGCAAATGGTTTTTAGGCCCTAATGTAAATTATGATTATTAGAAGAATAAGTTTCTATTTATGTGTCATACTCTTCTATTACATTAATCAATCTAAGATACAAAAATATTCATCAAATACCAAGAAATAGATGTAATAATTACAAATCTGTAATAAAAATCCAAGAATTATGAATCTGTAATGTCTCCAAACCATTTGAGTGTTGGATATAACCGTAACTTATGATAGTGTTTTGACAGCTACATTTTCATTTACCATTAGAAAGAAGCTGTACCAAACACCATTCCAACCATTGCATAGCTATTTTTAAGAAGTTCAATAAGCAATTTCTCCTTAAAGTTAGATTTAACAAAAATAATTTACACACTAAGAAAATTACAAGTTCCAGGAAAGGGAAGGGAAAGAAGAAAAATGAAAACGAGGAACATAATTTTTTTTTTTTTTTGTTTGATTGGTAAAAAGAGGAACATAAGTTTACCTCAATTCTTTTGGAAAATAGGTTGATAACTCATCACGAACTTCATCAGCTACTTTTTGAAGCCGTCTTGTGTCCTGGTTCATCATGAGCCACTTGCTGCAATCAGACATGATAACATCCTAAATTAAGATTTGTTGAATAACATGTAAAGCAGTATAGGAAAAGAAAGGATTTATAAATTATCAAAGTGAGATCTGTGACTTTGATGCTAGAGAGAAATCATTAAGACAGACAAATTACAGACTTCATAAAGTAAACACATTGACCTCGTGCTGATTTAGAAGCACAAGACTCCCTGGAGGTCCTTTCAGCTTTTATGCAGTAACTTACAAGAAGAATTCGTTCGTTCCAAAAGACGCCTTTGTGGGAAATATATTTAATAACTAGGTTAAGTATTTGCAACAAATATACACAAGTCCAGAAAACTGCATTATCGGAAGCATACATGTCCACTTGGAGATGTGCATTTTTTTATAAGGACACCTGGAGATGTGCATTAAACAAGAAAATTATCTCTTTAGTGTTATCTATATTCATTCTGTTATGTCTATATATGGAGTTAATACTAAATTCTACACCTGGTTGCTCTTCCAATGACATCACCAGTAGCGCAGTCTCTGAGAATCCAATCACGTCTAGTCCCAATCCTGCCTTCACTTTGGCACCAAGTCTCTATTTCAATGACATCACTCCTGTTCCATATCACAGCCAATGTTAACCATGGCTGCAACAGTTTTGTCAAATAAACCAGTATAGTGAACAATCGCAAAGGTAGAGAAGGATTACCAAGCAGGGTATTTGTAGATCTCAATGTACAGGCGAGCAGTAACCCATATGAGATGCAATTTTCTCATGGTATGGGTAGTTGCAAATCCATCAGTTGAAAATCCAACCATTTGAGCATGGTTGCATCCAACCTCCTGCATAAAAGAAGTTTAAGTATATTCAAACCCAAATAAGCATTGCATGTTCAGAAGAAACGACAACCAAAAGATAATTATAGGACCGGTGATAGAGGAAGGCAAGCAAAAGATAATCCCCCAAACTTTTATACTCCCACCTCCATCTGATATGACATCGTTACTATTTGGGAGTCTATCAATCTTTTCATACATTTATAAAATATTTTCAACAATAAAAAAATTGTGACATAGTACTACTATAGTTATTAAATAAGTATGTTGTATTTAAAAATGAGGTATCATATCTGAATTGACATTGGAAATTAGATGATTTTAATTCTAGTTCTCTGAACCTGTCATTCAGTCTGAAAAGGAGGAACTATCATTTACTAAGTGTGCTACATTCTATACTTAGTGCAGTAAGATACTAGAATGACCCTTCATGAAGAATGCAGCAAACAAGAAATGAAAAATAATTAAAGGTATGATGATTGATGAGGGAGTGAGAACTTGTAATGATAAAGAAAAGCTATAAGTTTAACTCATTAAGGTGGAGAAAGCAAAATTTCCATCAGACAATCAGGAGAAAGTTCCAGACCCCACACGTGGGATTATAATGCGCTGTTGTTGTTGTAATCAGGACAAAGCCCTCTTCAGATATAATAGAAAACTTGTGACGACGTCATCTTTGTTTCTACTTTATGGTTCTAATCTAGGAGTAAAATAATTTTGTTCATCTTCTCTGTAGAAGAAGAACATATAACCATAACCAAACATAGACGGAAACAGCTTAGATAATGGAAGCACACGGGTCAACCAAATTTGCTTCAACAGACAGGTATTACGTATTAAATGAAATGAGGCTGAATGGAGGGAAATCGATATGAAGGAATTATACAGCCAAACCCTTTGATTAAACTACTCAAATATATCAAGATCAAAGACATGTTGATAAAATAATTATGATTAATTCATTCTGCAACCTCAACCGCATAAAATAAATACAGACACAAATAACTCTGGTTTGCTTATTCCTGAATACATTAATGGGTCCAGAAGTAGTAGAAAATTTACTCAATTTAGCATTTGAATTTATTCTTCGAATTGCTTCGAGGCTTAGTTTAATGATTGATTAACTAACAAGAGGGTCTAGCAATTGGTCTTTCAAGTAGATACCGAGACCGCAAAAATGAGCATGTTTAAGCAACTAAATAAAGTTAAGCAGTATACTAATCCAAAAGAAAACAAAAAACACAACTAACTCCAAATTTTTTTACCAAATGCATGTGAAAAAAAAACAAGAAAAAGGGAGAAAAATAGACATGCATTGACAAATTAAGAGCTCATGATATTCAGTGAAAGAGCTGATTAACACAAAAGCGCAACCAAAAAAAATAAAATCATTCTTTGGCAAATGCACGCCAAAGAAAAGTTAGAAAAATTGAGATGAAAGACATGCATTGACAAATCAAGAACTCATGTTCAATAAAGAGTTGATTAAAACAACAAAGAATCAATCTTGTCATAAAAGCAGTCCATCAAATCTATGATTTCGAGAATTAGACATGCATAGACAAATCATGCGCTCATATTCACTTATTCAGTATAAAAAGAATAAATTAACAACAACAAAAAAAACAAACAAAAAAGAATCAAACTTTGGCAAAAAAGAAAAAAGGAAAAACTAACAGACCTGCAAGAGATTAGCGATGGTTTCAACAGTGGCAGTTTTGTTAATTCCAACCTCATAACATCTAACAATAAACTTCTCCTTATAAGACATTCCATCATCCGTCATACTCCCCAGCCTTAATCGATCCGCAAGGCTGGGCTCATAAGTAAACTGCTTGCTCTTCGTCTCGTTTGTAGCTACAGCCAAAACCAGACCGGTTCGAGCTGCCGAAGTAGAAGAAATAAACGATTTTCTGTGGGGAATTGAAATTGAATTCGAATTGAAGAATCGATTTGAACTCTGATGAGTATGATCTGTAATAGCTGCATTAGCCTGATATGTCGCTCGTGACAACATTGTACGAGATTTGCAGACAGAGAAAGAGTGTGTGTGTGTGTGTGAGAAAGAGAGGAAAGAGTGTGTGTGTGTGTGTGTTTGTGGTTTACGTTATCAGTGGTTTGTTGTGTCGGAGTTGGGCTGTGTTTTTGCGTGTTTTGTCTTCTGTCGATGAGATCGAAGTTAGAGGTTGAGGACCTGAGGAAGTTGGACCGAGAGGGAGGGGAGCTGCCAGCTGGGCATTTATTACTGATAAATTAGCAGTAGTAATAAATTATGCCACTTGTTTACATTTTCCTAGCAACTTTTACCTACCCGGCCCAAAAACAATAAATTTTGACGTAACGAGTGGCGGGGGCCCAGGTTACTAGAACCGATCCGGATCCAATCATGGCAAAATACAAAATTGACCCATCGGGGGCGGATGCAACATAAGAATATCGGATTCATCTAAATCCAGTATTATCGATGCGGAGTATAAATTCATGTATAAAAGTCATTAAATAACTATAAGAAAAAATTTCACTTTTTCTGGAGATGTTTTTTATGTTTTTTGGAATCAGTGTTTGGCCATGAAATTTTCAAATTTCACTTAAAATTGAATTTCGGAATTTTTTAAGAACTTGAAAAACTTAAATTTTCACTTCAGCTCACTCACAAAAATTTAAAAACAATTCCAAATTGTATTCATGTCCAAACACAACTCTTATTTTCAAATATCATTTTCACTTGAAATTTTTTTTTCACTTTTTTTCAGAATTTCACAAATCTTATGCCTAAACACTAACTAAAACCTTAAAGGTTGAACCCACAGACATTAAATTCTGAATCTGCCTCTGTCGGTCGGTCAAAATTTATGTAGATTTTTTGCTAAAAATAAATATATAAATTATGTACATAATGCATAAAATATAAAAATCATATATTTCGTCGATTATTATTTTGAACGGCTGAAAATATATATTTCTCTAACAATTTCTCGAGTCCGACGGACTCATAAACAACTTGAGTCGAACAGGGCCTTTAAAGGGTCAATTTTATTCCCTTCTTTTTTTAGGTAAAACTATTTTATTCTTTTAATTGCTAAGGAATCATTTGGTTCGAAGATAAGGTAGTACATAAATTATATTGCATAGATTTATTTTTGTTGGTATTCCATTGATTGTAGTAGAATTTAAATACAGTCAACCCTCTTTATAATAACATCGTTTGTTCCGATATTTTTTAGCTTTTATAGTGAATGGCTATTTTACACCTATAGCAGTATTTGACGTTTAAATATTTTTTGGCTGTTATAGATAAAAATTATCAAAAAATTAATTATCTTTTCCTTTTTTTAATGTTACATATAAAAAATAATAAAATTATTTAAATTTAAAATCTCAAAAGATATGCATATTTCACTAGTTAAATATTAAAAAAAGCTAATAGATTATTAATAAATCCATAACTAAACGAATAACGATTTAAACTCTAAGGCGAACATTTTAAAGCTACCTAAAAAAATAAATTCTTCCAAGATTGATGGAAGAACTTTGTAATTGTAACCGGTTTCATAGATTTCATTCCCTTACTGGTGATATAACGCTTAAATTGGGGAAGATTCGTGTCCAAAGTTTCAGTAAAAAGATATCCAATAGCTTTCATTTGAAGCCAATCTAAGAGCTTAACAGTTAAATTTTCTTTCTAAATATTTTTTAAAATTTGTCCAATGGAAAAGATATCATGTGCAAATCTTCAAATCTTATATTTTGTACAAGATAGAAACTTTGTTTATTGGAAAAGATTGTGCGCATATTTTTAGAATTACTATTAGTAATCTTAAAAATTCTACATAGTTGTTATAGAGGGGTAATTTTACAAAGAGCGTTCTGCTATAAATATAGCTATTGCTGTTACAGGTAAAATGCTGTTATAGAGAGGTAAAATATAACTTAAAAAATCGGTTCTGAGGAAAACTTGACTTTTATAGTGAATGGTTGTTATATAGGAATGCTGTTATAGATAAGTCTGATTGTATATAACATATTATTTAAAATATGTGTTTATTTTAAATTAAAAGACAATGACTTTATATTTACCCTTGAGTCCTTGGCCTTCATAGGGAATTGTATACTAAAAGGGCTTCTAGGAAAAAGATAAGAGTTACTTTGTCCGTTTGGATGCTTTATTCATGTACTAGAAGCTATACATGTACAATTGCTTAGTTTTAATAACTTGTTTAATTTATTCAATTTTGACTGAATAAGAAATTAAGAATAAAAAATAAAAGAGCAATTGAAACATAAAAACAAATGAAAAAAACCCCCCTCCAAATCGAACTTTATTACTCCTTTCAACAGGCCAAGTGAGTTTAGAGCACTCAATTTAATTAATCTTAGACATGATAATAGTGTCTGAGCAAGAATCTTGATAAAAAGGTAGTCTTTGTATCTTTACAAGAGAGAAAGAGAATCTTTTAGCAAAATCTGTTCTTATCACAATGAATATCATATGTCTCTATTCATTAACTTTTTTCTATTTATATGGGACATACCCCCAGTAAACCCTATTTTCTTTAATTCCCTATTCTAATAAACTAGGAGTTACCGCTCTTTTTGCGATACTCGACATCAACCATCATTTGCATCTCGACCACGAGCCTCGCTATCTCCTAGTCGACCTCGGATGACGCTTTTCTCTATGTTATTTTTCCATAAGTACTGAGACAGATTTCGACCTATATAGTTAATCCTTCTGCTTATTAAGGCCGACCCCAGACGACCTTGATGAACGGATTCTGTTTATTGTGGTTGGCAAAATTGGGCGAGCGGGCCGAGTAGTGATGTTTTAGACGAGATGATGACATAACCTTTCGTGAGCTGCGACTTTCAAGGTCACATCGTTTCTACTTCATAATGACGTCATGACATCATGCGTCATTATGGCGTATTTTTTCGATGTTTTGCGTCGTTTCCCATGCACCTGCCGTTTCGATACTAGCGCTGGATAATAATGGCCTGGTTTCTCAGTTCTGACGCATTAATTCTTATAAATAGGGAGATGAGGACATTCTTCAAATCGAATCCCTGTGTCTTCTTCTCCTTACTTCATTATTATGTGTCTATTCTCCTGGTTCCGACAATCCCAGTTGCTTCCAACCATCCTGCACTTAAATATCCTCTCTTTTGTTGAAACTATGGCCAACGTGTTTTCTGGTCCTGGTGAGGGAAGTAAACCGGTCCCATTGGCGGTGATTATGCCTCCTAATGTCGTGGGCATTTCGGCTGCTATTGAGGATGAGAACTTCCCCACAGTGGAGGAGATAGTTCCTCATGGCGAGAAAGTTAGGTCTGACTTCTCGAAAGCGCCTGAAGATGAGGGCCCAAGGTTTCCGAGTCGGCGATGAAAGAGGCCGATCTAGTAGAGCTTAAGGTTAAATTCAACATTCCCACTCATGTTGATGTGATTCCTGTAGAGCGGGATGTGGTGCAAGCCCACCGTCCCGGGTATTGTGCATTCTACGCTTACCCTTTTCATGTTGGCTACACTCTTCCCTTCTCCCACTAGTGGAGGAGTTTTGCTGTTACTATGGAGTTTTCCCGACCCAGCTTTTTCCATATATCTACAAGCTTATTAGGATGTTTACCAAGTATGCGAAACTGGCCGGGGTCGAGGTCACGCTTCGGCATCTGATGTATCTCTTCGCGCCTAGTTTCTATAGGGAAACGATGTTGAATCTTCGCCATCGAGGGGGAAAATACTTGGTGGTGAAGATGGAAGACAAAGCGAACCGCCAGTTCTTGTACAATTTTTTCTTTGTCAGAACCAAAGACGTGGTGGCGAACGCGGACGGCTTTCCTAAGACTTGGAATTACACTCGTAAGCGTTTGATCCTTTCTTCGTTAAAACATTCAATTTGCTTATTTTGGTCATAGATCCTGAAATCGGGTTCTCTTCTTATGCAGCCAAGACTACGCCCCCTCCTTTGGTCGGGGATATTTTTGATTGGGTTGGTCTAGTTAAGGCGACCCGGATAGCACCAAAATGGATATGGGTAAACCCATGCTCTCTCCATTGTCTGGGAAAATCATCTGGGATTTGGAAAGTGATAAATTGTTCCTCTCACTCGCACCGTGGGAATTTGCGTGTGGACGAGCTTTCTCACGAAGTTTGGGCCTATTCCTCCCTCGACCGGTGATCTAGTTCGTTTTCTTTTGTTCTTTGGCCTTTTAGTCATTTTAATTCTTTTAGTTTTCTTCTGTCGATGATGATAACCTTTTTTGGTTCTTTCTTATTCAGGTCGGGGACCTTGGAGGAGGCCGAGAGCTCCCCCCCTTCGTTCCGCAAGAGGAAGGCTGCCTCCTCTTCGGCGTTTGTTCCTTCTGCAATCGAGGTTAGAACTACTCGCCCCTACGTTTTCGTTCCCTGCTCGATTGCAGCTAGGTCTGTTCGGACTTCGGCCCCAACTACCGCTGACTCGGCATCGGCTTCTTCTCCGTCTACAAATATCTTAACAGCGGGGCTTCCGACTTCCCCTTTATACCATCTGGTGGATGAGGAAGAGGAATCTCTGTCGAGCGATGGGAATTTGGTGCCCTGCAAGAGAAGGTCGGTGGACATTGGTGATGGGGTTGCCCCGGCTGTAGATTCGACAATGGAAAATTTCTTCATCCGCGAAACGGCGACCATAATACTTGAGGAAGATGTCGAGCGGATGTCCAACATATCCCGACATCGGTGGAAGTCGTAGAGCGCATACCTCTTCCCTTTGCGGAGGTAAGAGCTGAAGGGTCGACCGTTGCGGCTTCTGATAATGTGTGGCAGGATGGACCGTTGACTTTGTGGCCGGCTAACAATGCTCCTTCACCGGCCGACAGGAAGGGCAAAGAAGTTGCCGAGGATAACTACGAGAGGGGTTCTGATCTCGATGCCGATTAAATGAGGATGATGGAGGAGGGGTTCACCCAGCTCGAGATGAGATTAGAGGAATCTACGCAGCCATCACGATACCAATGGACCGTGATCTACTGAAAAACAAGGAGAGCTTGGTCCCTGCTCTTGGTCCCCTTTGTTTCGACATGGAGGGTGTAACCCTTACGGAGTTGGATGATATCACCTTATCGAGGAGCATAGCTGACCTCGCTCTCAAGGTAAATTTTTTCAAGGCTTCTTTTTCTTACCTGCTTTATTCAGATTTTTGATCTGTCTTAGTGCTTCGCCTTTGTCGGCGGAGAGGTTCTTGTGTTTGACTCTTTTTTTTTGTAATTGCAGACCGTAATTTTGGAAATGGAAAGCGCTCGAAGAGAGGAGAGGCTCAAGGCTATTTTTATGAACTTGAAGGGAAAGTACCGCGAGAAGCACCGAGAAATTTGTAGGCGGTTTGGAGAGCGCGGCAATTTCCAGGCTCTTCGAGATGAAGTGAAGGAGAAAGATGACGAGCTGGTGAGGGTCATCGAAAAATGCAGCGTTCTTGAGGGGACGCTAAGGAATAAAGAAGAAGAGATTGAGGTTAGTAGGGGGGTCGAGGCCCAGTGTGGAGCTCTCCAAGCTCAGGTGGTCTCATTGCGCGTCGAGCTTTAGGAATGTCAACTCAAAGCATATGCTTTGAGTGGTGAGGCTGCCGAGAAGGTAGCGGACCTCGAGAAGGTGGAGTTGGCTCGGTCGGGGGCTATGAGGAAGACGGAGGATTTGGAGATCGTGATCCATATTCTTCGTTCCGAGCGAGAAAGTGCTTTGGTGACGGCCAGGCTCAAAGAAGAGCGGCTTGATGAACGGATTGGAGAGTTAGAGAAAGAGGCTTCTGGCCTTCTTGATCGAGTCACCACTCTTGAGGCCGAGAAGCCCCAACTACTGGCTCGACCGCCCTCTTCTTGCACTTCTGATTTTTCTAATGTTCCTCGAGATTTGTACGACGAGTGGATTCACGCCAAGGCCCAGCTGGATATATTTAGAGATTTAATGAGGGTGAGCACCATTTCAGAAGCCGTCTTCGAAGATGCTTGTGTTAAGGCGCGTGAAGCTCGGGTCGCTTGTGGTTATGATCCTGCTACACCGGAGGCAGGTGACGATGAGGGAGATGGGGGCGTGGACCGGATTGAAGAGGATGCCTGGTATGAGGACGCATATCCTGAGGGCGGTGGTGATGGTGAAGGGACAGATGGGGATCGTTCGGGTGATCAAGCCGGTGGCACTGCTGGGCCCGATGACAACCAGTAGTTTTTCTTTTTCCCTCTTTTTGTTTAGCCGTAAGCTTGTATGTTTTGTTGGCCGTCTTTACGAGCCTTTGTAAAAAAAATTTCTAAGTATGAAATGACAGTTTTGTCATTTGTACCTGATTCCTTTTTCTTCGGTTCGTGCTTGTATGCTTTTTGATTTTGTCGCTTGGTTTTCTTTGTCGTGATCACTTAGCTCGAATAGGGTTGAACATATCCTTGGTTTAACTACGGCCCAGGGTCAGCAGGTATTAGTTCGAACGAGGTCGAAGCAAAACCCAAGTTTGATCATGGCCGAGTGCCAGTAGATGTTAGTTCGAACGAGGTCGAACATATCATATGTTTATTTACAACCGAGGGCCAGTTAGGTGTTAATTCGAACGAGGTCGAATATAACCTCTATTTAGTTATGGCCAAGGGCCGGTTAGGTGTTAATTTGAACGAGGTCGAATATAACCTATGCTTAGTTATGGCCGAGGGTCAGTTAGGTGTTAATTCAGACGAGGTTGAATATAAACTATACTTAGTTATGGTCGAGGGCCAATTAGGTTTTAATTCGAACGAAGCCGAATATAACCTATACTTAGTTATGGCCGATGGTCAGTTAGGTGTTAATTCGAATGAGGTTGAATATAACCTATACTTAGTTATGGCCGAAGGCCAGTTAGTTGTTAATTCTAACGAAGTCGAATATAACCTATACTTAGTTATGTATGCCTCTAGGTGCGACATTTGTCGACGTCGTGACCTTTAAGGCAACATTTTCTTGGTTGTATATTTGGAGAAATAGAAATAGACTTCATGCATTTGTGCTTTGTTCATACACTTGGAGAAATTGACATATTCTTTTTTGGCGTTGGCTGGAGTTCCAGTTTCAGTCCCAGTCTATCTAGTCCATTCATTGGTCGACTTGGAGAAGTCTTGAGAGGTCGAGCAATGAACTAGGCGTCTTGTGTTTCCGTCTGTGCGCACTTCAACTTGAAGTGTCTCCTCTGTCACCTCGTTAAAAACCTCCTTGAGAAAACCCAATTGGGACAAAACTCAAGTGACGGAAAAAGAGTACGACTTTGGTAGTGCTTTGTCTCTTAAAAGTTGAAGTACTTGAGTGTGCAATATTCCAGTTGTTTGGTAGTAGCTTTCCTTCCATTGTTTCTAATTGGAATGACTCTTTGTTCGCTGTTGCCTTGATTTTGTACGGGCCATCCCAATTTGTTCCTAGTTTACCTTCCGTGGGTCTTTGCTCGTTTGTGTTTTATCTTTAAGTATGTTGTCCCCGACTTTGAGTGGCTTGATCTTTGCCTTTTTGTTATAATAGCATTCTTCTTGTTGCTTTTGGGCGATCATCCTTACGTAGGCCATATCTCTTCGTCGAGCTCCTGCCTTCTGCTTTTATCGTTACTGGGTCCGCTTTCATGGGAGTATCTTAGGATAGGCTCCTCGACTTCAACCGGTATTACTGCATTAGTCCCATAGACCAATGAGTAAGGCGTCTCTTTGTGCTCGTCTTCAGTGTTGTTCGGTATGCCCAGAGTACTTCTGGTAATATTTCTGGCCACAACCCTTTGGTGTCTTCAAGTTTTTTTTCATGATATTCAACATTGACTTGTTGGAGGACTCTGTTTGCCCGTTGCCCGCAGGGTGGTATGGCATTGAGAGTACTCTTTTAATATGCCATTTTTCAAAAAAATTTGCAACCTTTTTTCCTGCGAATTGGGGTCCGTTGTCGCTGCTGATCTCTTTTGGGAGACCGAAACGGCATATGATGTTTTTCCATATAAAGGTGATTACTTCTTGTTCGCGTATTTGGGCGAATGCTCCTGCTTCTACCCACTTAGAGAAATAGCAAGTTAAAACTAAAAGAAATCATGTGTTACCTCGTTCTGCCGGGAGGGGGCCCACGATATTCATTCCCCATTTGATGAATGGTCAAGAGAAAGTCACTGAGTGTAGGTGTTCACCTGCTTGGTGAATCATTGGGGCATACTTCTAGCATTGCTCGCACTTTTTCACGAAATGCGCGGCCTCCTCTTTCATTGTGGGCTAGTAGTACCTTGCCCGTATGAGGCATCTGACTAAAGCCCGATTTCCGTAATGAGCTCCATAATGGCCTTTGTGGACCTCCTCAAGGACGCCATTGATTTGGGCCCAGGCATTTCGTCAGAGGGCCACTGTACGTCCTCTTGTACAAGTCATTATGAATGATGATGTACCTGGCTGCTTGCATTAGCAATTTCTTGGCTTCTTTTCTATCAACTGGGAGTGTTCCGTCCTACAAGTATGTAACAATACGGTTGCGTCAGTCCCAAGTCAGGTTTATGGTTCTTACCTCGATTAAGTCTATTGATGAATTGAGAAGGTGGACTACACTCTGTCTCCGATTGCAATATTTTTGGTGGCTGCGACTAATTTGGCTAGGTCGTCCGCCTCGGTATTCTGTGCTCGAGGGATCTGGTCGATTTGACATTCGTCGAACTCGGGTAGCAGCTTGCAGATTTCGGTCTGGTACTTTTGCAACCTTTGTTCCTTGATCTAGAAAGTCCCTGTGACTTGGTTGACTACGAGTTGAGAATCGCAGCGCAGTCTTAGCCGTTTCGCCCCGTATTTGAGTGTTATTCTTAATCCTGCAATTACGGCCTCATACTCGGCCTTGTTGTTAGTCATATCGGGGCATCTTATGGACTAGCGAATCACTTCGACTGTTGGGACTTCGAGTACGAGTCCCAGTCCAGACCCTGACGTGTTAGACGCGCCATCAGAGTATAGGACCCAGAGATATTGCGTTTGGGGAGAAGCGTGGACGGCTTCTTTTTTTACTTCGAGCATTATTTTTGCGCTGAAGTTGGCGACAAAGTCTGCAACGACTTGTGACTTTGTTGCTGTTCGCGGCCTATATGTATATCTTGCTCGCTCAATTCAATGGCCCATTTGGCCAACCTGCCCGATAGCTCAGGTTATGCAAAATGCTTCTTATGGGGAAAGTCGTGACGACTGAGATGGGGTGGCATTGGAAATATGGTCTAAGCTTTCGTGAAGCTACGACTAAGGCCAGAGCCAGTTTTCTAGGTGGGGGTATCTTGTCTCGGCATCGACTAGTGTTTTGCTAATGTAATAGATGGGAGACGTACCTTTATTTTCCCGGACCAGGACAACGCTCAGCTACTTCGGATACGTCGAGGTAGACGAGGAGGCGCTCCCCGGGTTTTGGTTTTGAAAGCAATAGTGGCGATGACAAGTACACCTTTAACTCCTTTAGGACTTGGGCGCACTCAGAGGTCCATTGGAGACCGTTATCCTTTTTTAGTACGCCGAAGAATTTATGGCACCTATCAAATGATCGCCAAATGAACCTTGAAAGGGCGGTGATACGGCTAATCAACTTCTGAACCTATTTTTTGGTGGTCAAGTGCTCTGGTATCCCTTCGATGGCTTTGATTTGGCAGGGATTAATTTCGATACCTCGTGTGACACTAGAAAACCTAAAATTTTCCTGAGGCCATGCCGAATGCACACTTTTCCGGGTTTAGTTTCATTTTGTATTGCCTATGTCGAAGGTTTCTCTTAAGTGGTCGATGTGATGTTCTTTCCTTTTGGACTTGACCTGCATGTCGTCTATATAGACTTCCATCATTTTACCGAGTTGGTCTTTGAACATCCTCGTCACTAACCTTTGGTAAGTTGCCCCCGCATTTTTCAACCCGAAGGGTATGACCCTGTAACAGTATGTCCCCTGATGGGTGATGAAGGTGGTTTTCTCCTGATCCTCTTCTTCCATGAGGATCTGATATAGGCCGAGTAGGCGTCCAAGAAGCTTAGCAGTTCATGCCTGGCCGTGACATCAATGAGTTGGTTGATATGGGGTAATGAAAATGAATCCTTGGGGCATGCTTTGTTCAAATCTGTGAAATCTACGCACATCTACTATTTCCCATTCTCCTTTTTCACCATGACTACATTGGCGGCCCATTGGGGGTATTTCGACTCCCTGAACGAGCTATTTTCCAACAACTTTTCCATCTCTTCGCGTACTGCGTCATTAATTGTTGAGTTGAACTTACGCTTAACCTGCCTCACCGGGGGGTGGAATGGATCGACGTTCAATTTGTGCGTGGCGATTTCCTATGGGATACCTGGCATATCTGCATGGCTAAAAGCAAACAAGTCCGCGTTAGCAGTTAAAAATTGACAAAACTTACCCGGTTCCTGAAGCTTGCAACTGATGTAAGCTTTCTTGTTGTGGTTGTTGCTGTTTAATTGAACGGGGTCGAGGTCCTCTACGGTCGATCCTGCAGCTTCGACGTCTCTGATGACGTCCTCACTGTCATCACATATCGACCTCGACCCTGTTGATTGTTATGCCTCTTTTTCTTTGTCCTTTGTTTGTTGAGTGAACGTATAGTCTAGAGCGATGCGGTAGCATTCTTGGGAGGTGCGTTTTTCCCCTCGTATACTAAACATTCCCCATGAAGTTGGAAATTTAGATGACTTGACAAGCTGGAGGGGATAGCTCTCATGGTGTTTATCCATGGTCACCCTATTATGGCATTGTATGTTGTGTCTTGGTCCATGATATGGAATGTAGTTTCAAGTGTGACACTGACCACTAGGACGGGGAGTGTGATCTCACCGGATGTTTACTCAACTGCATTGTTAAAACCCGTTAATGTGATGTAGCGCGATATTATATTATCCTCGCGTTTCATTTGTGCAAGTACTCGAGGGTGGATAATGCATGCGTCGCTTACATCGTCTACCATAATGCGTCTCACGTCGGTATCTAAAATTCGTAAAGTGATAACAAGGGCATCATAGTGAGGGAAAGCCAAATCGTTGGTATCTGACTTATCGAAGAAGATACTTTCTTCGAGTTCATCATACCGTTCGTGGGTGATCGAACGTTTAAGCTCGTGGGTTGTGGTGAAATTCACACTGTTAATAGAAGCGTCATCGCCTCCGCCAATGATCATATGGATAGTTCGGGTTGGTGACGGCGGTTTTGGTGGTCCTTGATGTCGTTCACGTCCTCTGGCAAAGTTGGTCCTTCCCCGGTCGCTCAGCAACTCTTTGAGGGGGCGATGCAATCCTCGATTTTATTTCCTCGCTCTTGATGGAACTCGCATTATTCGGGTCTAACCTCATCCTTTATGGCCACTTCACCTTCGGTCCGAGCTTCTCCAAGGCGCAGACTATTTCTGTAGGTGACACACAAAAATTGCGAGCAGATAATAAAAGGGGCATACCTCTTTCATTCCGGTGAGTCCCTGTTCTTGATGGGGCGGGACCTCTTCATGGCGGGGGGAGGACGCAATGGCGGTTCTGACATATGGTAGATGTTGTTCCCGGTTGTGTCGTGAGGCTATAAGATCTCTCCTCATATCATTTCTTTGATCTTTTCTGGATTCGACTTGCACCGAGGTCAGTCGATAGGTCGGCCCATTGAAGTCGTCCTCATCTGCTCGGACTTCGGCGCAATATGCGTTGTGTATTTCATCCCAAGTAGTTGGAGGTACTTCATTAACTTTCTTGTTGCCCTCGAACCATTTCTGCTCAGCCCGTTTTAAAAAGATGTGACCGACATCCCTTCTGATACATTCGGCAAGGTCATTCTTACTCGGTTGAATCGGGCGAGGAAATCTCTCAATTCCTCTCTTGGAGATTGTTTAATAGCAAATATGTTGTTTACTCCCGCCTCTACCTTTTTGGCCCCAACATGGGCCGTTACAAACTTATCGGCCATTTCTTCCGAGGTTTCAATAGAACACGCAGGCAGTTGTGAATACTATGTTAATGCTCCTCCCATGAGGGTCTCGCCGAATTTTTTTTTTTAACAAATTAGAGGATACTTGTTCCTTGGTGAGGTCATTGCCTTTCATGACGGTGACGTAGTGAGTCACATGGTCTTCGGCGTCGATCGTGCCATCATATATTTTCAGATAGGGCGGCATTTTAAAGTTCTTTGGAATGGCATGTGGGGCGGCATCATCACTGTACGGTTGCTCGACGAACAGACCGGCATCTCTCTTCGGCAAGATCTTAGGGGCGTCTGGTATCTTGTCGACCCTTTCTTGGTATTCTCTCATTTGGTCACGAAGTACTTTGTTCTTATTTTCTATTTCCTCCATCCTTTTCAAACTAGCTGCGAGAGTGTCGTCACATGCACTACTAATGACATTGTGAGTAATACCTGTCACTGGAGGAGGAGGAGGGAATTGACTGTGCTGCTCGTCAGCTGGTGGTATAACACAAGTCCTTGTGTTTTATGTAGCCGTGTTCCGAACGGGCTTATAGAGGACACTGGTCAGCGTGTCAGTTAGCCAGGCCTTAAGGAGCTTTTTTACTGCTGGTGGCGCCTCCTCCACCACGGATGTGGAGGCTCCCTTACCAAGAGATTGTGTGATACTGCAGCGGGAAGGGGGTGACCCACCTCGCCTGGGGGAGGCATTAGGCGTTGTGTCCTCGTCCACTGCTTCAGAACTCTCATGGATGATATTCATGAGGTTGGTTGGGAGGTCACTCATTATTCTCATTCTTTCTTCTCTGTTACTTGCCATATTAGATCTGTGTATACAAAGAGAAAGGGATCTTGTTCTTGTTTTCTCTCTTTTCTTTTACGTTAGTGATTCGTGTTAGTTATAGATCTAGAAGAAACTAAAAATTTTACTAGGAAATCCCCACAGACGGCGCCAAATTATTCGACCAAGAAGATTAACTTCTGGGTTAAAATAATTATATTTATACGATAACGGTTTAAACCTGGTTAATGATAATATCTCTAGATGTGGATTCTAACAAAATGGTTAACGTTTAGACAGATCTAGTAGAGAATCGACAGTAGCATTCAATATGTGTTTCGAAAGATACATGTATTAATGGAGAAGTAACTAGCAATAAATAACAATAAATGACATTTAAGTAAATAGGAGAAGTGGTTCACCCAATAAACAATGAGCTAGGTGATTATTCCTTCTGATAATGATGAGTGACAGACAGATCTTAGAACGTTCGAAATATTCTCGGATCTGATGG
Organism: Nicotiana obtusifolia; assembly: GCA_002018475.1. NCBI lineage: Eukaryota > Viridiplantae > Streptophyta > Magnoliopsida > Solanales > Solanaceae > Nicotiana > Nicotiana obtusifolia. The sequence continues at coordinate 27,385 of MCJB01023918.1, forward strand.
AAAAGTGTGGAATAATATGAGCAAGAATCTTGATAAAAGGTAGTCTTTGTATCTTTACAAGCGAGAGAGAGAGAATCTTTTAGCCAAGCCTGCTCTTATCACAATGAATATCATATGTCTCCATTCATTAACTTTTTTCTATTTATATGGGACATATCCCAATTAAACCCTCGTAGTACAAGTGCAGAGAATATTCAACAGAATATTCTCTTTAATTCCCTATTCTAATAAACTAGTCGTTACTGCTCTTTTTGCGATACTCGACATCAACCATCATTTGCATCTCGACCACGAGCCTCGCTATCTTTTCTCGATGTTATTTTGCCCTAAGTACTGAGGCAGATTTCGACCTATACAAATAGTACTTTATCCTATTCTTCAGTTGATTAAAGGACAAAACAATGTTAAATCTTTGTTAGGTAATATTAATGTAGTACTTGTTACTACAAAGCTATTTACTATATACCAACCAATACATGTCCAAAAATACTGACTAAATAGGCAACTTCGAAGCAAGTGGAGTGCACCAACACCTTCCGTTGAGCTGATAGCCTACTAGGAGGACTGTCAACCTGTCTATTCGGACCTGCGGGTATGAAACGCAGTGTCCCCAAGCAAAAGGGACGTCAGTACAAATAAAGTACCAAGTATGTAAGGCATAAAAGCAGTATATAAAAGACATAAAAGAAACATGGAGTAAGGAACTCAACCTATAAGTCAGAATAGTTCCGTGAATCATGGAACATTTATAATGTCATGCATATGTGTATAAATGTCATATCTTGCATAGGTATATGCGTACATAACATCACCAAGCCTCTGAGGACATCCCATCATATTATCTCGATCTCTGTGGGCGAAATAATCAACGTATACCAGCTGATCAGGTGGTGGTGCGTATATAACGCCATAACATTTCCCAATACCCCATATACATATAATACACGCGTATATGACGCCATCTGGTCATGGGTCAATGTACATGTACAAGTGAATGCAATGCATAAGAAGTAAGTCAATAAGATCTCTCGGATGTCATAAGATTAATATGCCTTCGAATAAACTTTATCAACTTACGTATTTTCTGAGATCCATGACAGACGATATAATAATAGGACACATGGGGAATCAAGAACATAGGCACCCCTAGTATTTCTAAGAGTAGAGTAATTTGTGAAAGTTTCGCGTTCGCTCGTTTGGTTTGTATCATATGGATCATGCCAAAAGGGAAGACGTGATAGCCTTACCATACCTTAACCCCGTTGAGTCCTTAATACCTTCCAAGCAATTCTTCAAATAACTCAACTCAATCTACCATAGCATAAGGAGATTCAAAATCAATGCTGAGTGAAGGCTAAGTCCGCAACTTAAGCTAGTAGCTCGTTTATGTAAATTTGGGCAGCATCTCCCATGTAACAAGGGCCTCCTCCAATACCATATACCAACAACAACAACCAGAGAAATACAATCAGCAATTCAAAAACAACCTAACTACTATTCGGGAAATACATAAAAAAAAAACCCCAAGTATACCATAATACACCCAATCAACAAGTTGTGAGTAAACAGGAATACCGTTATTGATATTGCAGTGGAGATCTTAACTATTGGACAAGTAGGTGGACTTTTTATCTTTGGTCTGCTTGCTAATTGCACGCAAGAATGTGACCTAACGGTCAATAAAGTTGGATAAAAATCACGGTAGATCAATGCTAGGTGAGACTTTCCCATATACATAAGCCGAAACAAGTATGTGATGTTTGTACTGTGGTAACCAATGAGATAGTCAAGATGATATTAGTTGACCCAAACGCCACAAGCCTACATGTGACTTACGCATAATTTTTTTATAAGCAGTGTCACATTTAAAAGAGTAAACAAATAAATTTGAAACGATATCGCAAAAAAAAAAAAAAACAATTTAGATCATATCAATCATTTTTAAAGTTTGCTAAGGGACTGTAAAACTTAAAAGAAAAAGCTGTGTTGGTTTGGCCTCCAACCCCAGAACCAAACTCAAGCATTGCAGCGCCTTAACCAATGGACCAAAAAACACAGATTTACCAAGTGGCATCATTCTTATATTATTTATAAGGATTTGTTAATTTTTGCATATCATTTAAATGCAAAAATTTTCCGTGAAATTTATATGGATTTATATCATTTATAAGGATTATGTGTATTTAGTGAAATTTTTCGACGAAGTCGGTGTAACGTAATACCGCTTAGCCTAAGGTAAATCCGTCGCTGAGCCTACAGCAGTGGTAACTATAATAAGACTATCCTGTACTATGTGATCACTGCAAGTATGGTCTCGGCGCTCTTGGTGTTGCATAACTCCAGCTCTGTCTCTATTGATTTTGTCTGTTTTCTTAAAAGTTTTGGTTGAGGAAATGAAATTTCACACAAAATGGTGTAAATTCCTTCAATGGATTATACTCTAAGGGATCTTTTAGTTGGGAAATAAGTTATCCCAGGATTAATTATTTCGGGATTAGTTATCTCGGAATTGTTATCCCACCATTCCGTAGGGATAAAAGTAACACTACAATCCTGGAATTAGTTACACCGCGATTTTATCACAACTAAACGTGGGATAAATTCATCTCAAATTTAATCCCGGAATTAATTATCCCTTATCCCTCGTGCCAAATGAGCACTAATGATAGTTCCTAAACCTGCTTCTGGGATTCAAATTGGCCCTCACAATAGTCTTTCATTGGTATCAATAACAGTGGTCAAGAGTTTCCTGCATACTAACATTTCAAAGAGGAAAACACTATTTCTGATTATGATTCCAAACTAATCAGTATATTAAGAAAGGAAAATGAAAGTGAAGCCAATTTTATTGGTTTGCATAGAGTAAATATACATAATAAATAATTGCATCAAAATGAGGTTAAGTTAATCTTCAGAAAAAGCAAGTTACTTTTCCTGAGAATTATTTACCTCAGAGAACACAGTATCAAACATTCCTTTGTTTTCACTTCCCATTACACTTGAATTTCTATGTTGTATCACCTATTTTGCTTTGTCAGCCAACAGAATGATAAGCAGCAGTTACTAGCCAATCCTTAACTGGTGACTGCCATTGAAGTCCCAGTAAATGACCAATATAACCTGTATATAAGCCCAAAAAACGGAGAGCTTGATAAAAAGAATGAATTTTTTCAGAATTTATCAATCAGAAATTCCATCTCGGCGATGAATTTCCTGCACTTAGACGGGGTCTGGTTTGCAGCTCCAAGTTGTTCCGTTTCTTCATGATGGAAGCTACCGTCGGGCTGTAATAGTCGTTACTCCTTTGAGAAGTTGCCCCTTGTGAATAGACCTTTCTTCCTTGCATAGTGCTCCTCTTCTGTTCTTGCGTTGCCCTACGAGCTGCTGAGTTTTTTGAAGCCGGCCCCCATCTATTGTAGTTAACACAACTTTGGCTTCTTCCTACTTGTTGAAACCTTCCTCCTTTAGGACTTGGATAGTTTCGGCTTTCAGCAGTTTCTGCAGAGTACATTGTCGTCTCTCCATCGCTACTGTACTCATTTAGAGCTTCCAATACTTCTATGAGAGAGGAACTTGATTGAACCTCACTCTGGGCCCCATTAACAGATCCAGTCGAGGAAACCTCAGCATCATTAGATTTTTCTTCTCTCGCTTTATTGATAAAATTATCATCAGAGTTGGATAAGATCTTTCGGGCAGGCAGTGGTGACTCAGCAGTTTTAATAATCCGTGGTGGGAAATTAATATCCAAAAGCTGGATTTGAGTACTACTTTCCTTCTGCTTAGCTGGTGTTGAAGTTAACTTTCGCGACTCAAAAATTTCAGGAGTTGGAATTCCCTGGACATGAGTGATAGCATGTGGATCATTAGTTACTGCTTCCTCTTCCAAATTAGTGGCAACAGCAGAACAGCTTGGTCCCGGATCCTCTCTAGGCCTCGACATTCGGTTCGAAGATGATGGTGTCCCTTCATTTTCAGCTTCAGTTGACTTAAAAACACGTCGCATCGTGAAGGAGGCACAAGAATGCTCACTCTTTTGACCAGAAGACATCAGCCGAATAAGCGGTAACTTGGGTTTGTTGAGGTCATCAAGGCTTCCTTCCCAGTGTTGGTTCAACCAGTCGCATATGATAGGTAACGGTATGCCAAATTGCATAGGACAGTCTTTCCATGATGATAATGGAGACGGTGAAGTTGACGAGGATTTTGAGTTAGGAGATGTTGCTAGCTTCATAGGATCACATACCATAAAGGCTAGATTGCCATGAACATCAAAACCAGCAGAACCCGGCCTCCAAGTTATTCCATCAGTTGACAGCTTTATAAGATTGTCAGTGGCTATTACCACTTTTCCTTCGCCAACTGTCAACTCCTTTTTCTCACTATAACCTAACAGATAAACGACATTACCCAGCTCCAGATTAGGTTTGGAACAAATTTTCAGGTAGTGAGGTTGCTGAACATTTGCATTTGCGTCTCCATCCATGACATCAAGGCCCACTATAGTCAGATCCAGTATAGAGCTGGTAATAAAGAACCTGCAAAAAAAAAAAAAAAAAGAAATATCTGACCAGGGTGAAAAATAAATATACAGGTGATGATGCATAGCATTAAGAAGCAATCCCTTATCAGAAGCAAAATAGAGTTAACAAGTACTCCCTCTGTCATAAGAAGGAAATCTAGTGCCAGATAGCAGAGGACTTTTTGAACGTTTCCCCTCACCCAAAAAAAGAAGAGAGGGGAACATAAATGCAAGCACGCAACATTGAAGCGCGTGTGCACTAAAGGAGCAAAGCTGTGTAGTGTGGAATCATATAAGAGGCTTGTCGACAGATGTCAAACCGTTTACTTAGAATAAGATAAGTGATGGGCAAAAAGACAAAATTTGGATGGACTCTCATACTCCCTTGGGTGAAACATATCTTGATTTATTCATATAAAACTACAGATTTCAGACGCTACTGTTGCTCAGTAAAGATCTGGAAGCTGTTGTAAAATCAGTCTTTGAAGAACTATCAAGAATGGGAGCTGGATAAGCTAAGTAGATTGGAGGAGCGGAGCTGGGGCGATGAAGGTAAAAATTCTCTAAGATGGACAATGACAGTAAGGGTACTTTTACAGTTGAGTCAGGCTACAGAATCTTTGAGTCTCTATTAGGAATGAGGATTGACCATTGAAGTTAATTTGGAAAACCAGAATTCCCCTCAAGAGTAGCATGTTTTGGTTGAATTGCGGAACATGAGACTTGTCTTACTCATGACTCGTGATAATTTGATGAAGAGAGAGTTTCCACTCACAACTCATGATAATTAAATTTGTTAATCATCATTTTCTTCACTATTCAGTTGTAAGTCAGATGCCATACTTGTCTCAACTTGCTCAGCTTAAAGTTGGAAATGCCTAAAGACTTAAAACAATCCTTATGGCATGGAGCTGAAAAGGGGGGAAAGTGCAGAACAGCAGCCAAAACATCTAGGAAGCAATTCATTGATGCATCTTTTGTGTTATTGCAGAGGGTCTATCGGAACCAGCCTCTCTACCTTCACAAGGTAGGGGTAAGGTCTGCCTACACATTAACCTTCCCAGACCTTACCTGTGGGATTACACTGGGTTTGTTGTTATTATTATTGTTGTGGAATGAAAAATTCAGAGGATTTTTAAAGACAGAAAGCAGGCAGGGCAGCAAATGAAGTCTTTTGTTTTTTTCCCTTTCAGCGTAAAATGTGGAGATATTCAGTTTAGACGCTGTGCTGGAATTGAGTTGTAATATATGCCACAGATCTCGAATTCTTTTCTGAAGTTCAAGTGTGATATCAATGCATGGCAATCCTTCTTAAGTCGTTTTAAATGCTCTTCTGATAGATCAAAGTACGTAACCCACAGGATAACCTCAATTCAAGACCAGCAATTTTGAAAGACCAGATATGATTATCTACATGCATAGTAAAAAGCAGTTCACCCAATGAACATTTTATTGGCAAGTATAAGGTCAAAAACATTAGCATCCTATCTGAACCAATAAATATATTATTCGTTAAATGGAGAAGAAACTTCAATCTTCAATCTACCTCGTAGTCTTCTTTAACTATTTATTTATTTTCTGATACATTAACCGATATCCAGCTCCAAGTCATATGATTGACTGAATTATGAAATACCTTTCAAATGTACAGATTTACTGCAAAATTCTGTCTCATGGAAAAGGAAAAAAAACAATTTGCAAAAGCACAGAAGCACTCTCACTTCACTTGGAAAACAACACTAACTCTTCATGAAACTGTAGGATGTTTTTCTTTTACAGGGAAATAGACAACCAAATTACTAATTCATCATCCGACTTTCTTCCTTTTTTACTTGGGAGTGATGTGAGGTTCTTTTCTTTTTCCCTCTCCAGGGGAGGGAAATGTTACTTAAGTAGCAGAAGTATCAGGTTGGAGCTTGAAATGGTGTCAATGCCACATAAAGAGAAGGTCTATCAACGGAGAAGATTTTGACAGATTCCAATACTATGAGTAAACATTTTACTAAAAATAATTCATTTGGTGGAATTACAAAGCACAATAGAGGAAAGCTTTCCCCTTTTGGAGTCTGAACAAAGATAGAACTACAATTAAACAACAACGACAACATCTCAATCCCAAACAAGCTGTATTTAACCATATATGTGAATCTTATGCATCTATTCTATTGTATAAAGCAAAAGCTACAATACAAAGATAAAAGTCAATAAGAGGAAAACCTGATAAAGTACCATAGATAAAAGCTTTTCACCTTTTGGACTCTGAACAATGAAAACTACTACAATAACTACACCTCAATCCCAAGTAGGAGTCAACCATATGAATCCAATGTATGTATTCCACTTTATAAAGCAAAAACTACAATACAAGAATAAATACTAACCTGTGCGGAAAAAGGCAAGCAGCTACACCATTTTGGAGGCGGATCTCAGCAGCTTCAGCAGCAGCCACAGAAGGAAGAATAACATGTGTTGTAAGCAGCAGATTCCGGTGGATCAAGAAACCAGTGCCACTTGCACCTATAAGAGCCATAGCAGGACCTTTGCTTGAAAAAATGGTACCTTTCATTTTCTCAGACTTGCCACCCCCATTACAAAAACACCAAGATTCTACTAAACCCACCATTTTTATAGCTTTAATTCAAATGGGGTTCTTTTAAATCAAGAATAGATTGTAACTTTAAATCCAGAACAGAAGCTAAAATAGCATTTTAGCTAAAAATGTCACCTCCATTAGAGATAAACCAAGATTCTACTAAACCCACCACTATTGCAGCTTCAATTCAAATGGGGTTCTTTTAATTCAAGAAAATATTGTAACTTTGAATCCAGAATTGAAGCTGAAATAGCATTTTAGCTCAAAATAATACCACCATTACAGAAACACCAAGATTCTACTTATCTACAAAAACCGCCATTTTTATTGCTTTAATTCAAATGGGGGTCTTTTAAATCAAGGAAAGGTTACAACTTTAGATCCAGAATTGAAGCTGAAATAGCATTTTAGCTCGAAATATCACCCCCATTACAGAAACACCAAGATTCTACAAAACCCACCATTTTTACAGCTTTAAATCAAATGGGGTTCTTTTAAATCAAGAAAAGATTATAACTTTAGATCCAGAATTGAAGCTTAAATTGCATTTTAGCTCAAAATGTTTGTGGCATCTGCCAGGTAGCTTCACATAAGTCTATAATTAAGGGGTGTGGTAATTATCATCGAAATAATAGATATAGATACAGAAAGAGAGTGTATTGCAGAGAAATGGGGAACATGTAGCTCAAAATATGCTTTAAAAAGGGATTTTTAAACCCGAAATATAGGGGAAAATGTAAATTTCCTGTCAGAGAGAGAAAGCACAGGGATATGCAGGAGACAGAAAACTGCAGACATGAAAGTCTTTTCTTTAATTTATTTCCTTTGTTCAAAATTTTAGAATAAGCAAAAAAAAATTACATAAGCAAAAAGATTGAATTAGTTAAATAATCACAGAATGAAACATAAGTGATAGTAACATAATATACTATTGTGCAGCTTCTTTTTTCTGCCAACCTTTTTCAGAATTACTATTATTTTGGTGCATTTACGTTTTTCACGTTTGTGTCTTCTTCTTTCTTTCTAACATTCTCCTACTCAACCCCCACCGTCAACAATTTCCAAGGAAAACACTGTATATTGTTGCCAATGCTGTAAAAAAGAGAAGGATAAACTCCCAAAAAGAAAAAGGAGAACGAGATGATAATAAATTGGATATGAGGATCAACCTTTTAAAATATCCCATATGGAAATAGATTCTCTTTTTACTCCATCTCTGTGAACATAATTTTTTTTTAATTAAGATTCAAGTTATATTTGTAATTTTTGGTTTTAGCAATTTATGAGAAAGTAATTTTATTAGGAGAGAATATAGGGAAAATAATATAACCGTTTTTAAAATAATAAACCGAAAAAATATTTTTTTTTATCAATATACATTCTGTATGTCATATACAAATTTTATACACTTTTTCAATTATCAAATATATATAGTTTTTAGCACGGACTAGAAATAAAAAAAGCCTAAGCATATACTCCAACTAGACCCAATAACACCAATTGTTATGAACGTGGTATCCGTTAAACGTCTCGTTCATACTTAATTCGCAAGTGTAGACTGAATGAGGAATTGTAAAATTGGTACACATTATTGGTTCATGAGTGACGTGCATGATAATGATAGTTCATCGTTAAAACATGTTAATTTTCGTAGTTGAAAATTGAAAAAAGTAAGCTAACAAGTACAAATGATAATAGGTCAGGTTTGGTACGGTGGATAAGCAAAAATAATCTTGGGACAAAAATTTAATACTGTCTTATCCCATATGTTGTTATTAATTCTGAAATAAGTTATTCCAACATTAAAAATACTACCGGAATAACTTATATCCGCCAAATAGTGAAATAATAATCTCAATTGACAATCCCAAAACTAATATAACATACTAAACAGTCAATAAGAAATAATATCAAAATAATTAATCACAATATAACTAACCACAGCATAACTTATCTTCAAACCAAACGAACCCAACTAAAGTTTAAAATGAAACTCTATGCTAGGTAGGACTAGGTTCTTCCTTTAGAAAAAATTTCAAAAATAACGCAAAACTCCCAAACGTCATAACCATTTAACAATTCACATGCAGGACCACTAAATGTCAATGATTCATCAAAATTGATTGATTCCAACAGCTCAATTCCACATCGAACGTTTGCCCAAACCACCCCCTTTCACATGCAAGGCTTGCTCCGACTAATTTTCCCTCTTATTCTACTCTTAATTTGACTCTCTAAGAAAAGATAGGGACACGAAGAGGAAAAATTATTGCAGTACAAATTTTCTTTAAGCAAACTTTCCTGCACTTCCCAACTGGCTTCCTTCTTCCTTTACGTTTATAAGCCGCCAAAAGGATGTTTTTTTCCTTTCATAAAATTTCTATTACATTGAGGGATTAGAGAAGAGAAAAGGGAAAAGTGCACAGTAAAAATTGAACACAGACACCTACTGTGTTCAACATAATACTGTTTACTGATTCCTTGGAATGTTATTTTAATGAGTTACAAGATACGAAAGTCTTCACTCCATATGGGAACATTTTAACTACCTCCTTCCAACTAGAAAGAGGAAACAGGCAAAAGGAGAAACATTCTAGGTATAAACACTTGCTACTTAAGCTCATTGCTTCAGGAAATTTCAAGTGCCCTCAGATTTCTCCAATGCTGCCAAAAACAAAACAAAAAACAAGCGATGATCATGTTAGCATCAAATCCAGCTTCTCTTAACAGCAACTATTGAAAAGTGATAAACCAAATGCAGTACCTTGGAAGATGGAAATATCAAGAATATTACATAAAGTTTAGCAGCTAGATTAGATACAGATGAACAAGAGTTCCTTAAAAAATCGATCCTATTGGACCTAAAAAAGTTATTCAAGTTTGTCATTGGTTACAGTGGAAACATACAGATAAAAGCATTAACTAATAGTTTTATCTGGTTTTCCCATGTTCACCTCTCTGTGGAACATGAGTATAGTTTTTCTAATTGTTCTTTTGAAGAGTGCATCAGGTACCATGTGGTTAGCATTTCCATATTGGCTTGGTCTTAAGTAGCATCATAGTCTACTTTGTTGAGGTGATGCTGACTGCTTGACTAAAATAATAGGGGTAGCACAATTTCCAAATGTCCAGTTCAAGGAATATATTTAGAGGAAACGTTGTGGTGCTATTGCTATAGATAGATCGCCTGACTGCCTAATGGAAGTGCACGACAGTCCGTGGTCATGGTTATTGATTTGGTGCTTCCATGATAAGATAAAGGGGACTGGTGGAGTGGTCCCCTTCACCGGTGCTATGCTTCTATCATGAAACATAATAACTCTATATAGAAATGCTAGCCTACACAGGTAAATCAATCAATTCGAAAGAGGGCTGCGAGTTATTCTAAGAAGAGGTTTTATCTGCTGAACACATGATTAAGAGAGGAGAATAAGTCAAGAACAAGTAGTTTATTCACCATTGGTGGTATCAGAATATTCAGCAACTAAAAGTGAGTGTAACTCTTCGAGTTCACATGAAGAATTATGTCTACAAAGTAATCTTTCACCTTAATGCAAGAAATTATGGAGCCGGAGGGTAATTGCTTGAGAATTTTACATGTAATTATTGTGACGGCCTGTCTATCGACACTGGACAATATCCTAAACCAATTCTAATGCGTTCAACTGCAAACCTCTAATATACCTTACAAGATTAACAAGGATACACCTATTAAATATAGCCATGTCGATTGGCATTATAGGCTAAGCACACATTTATGCTCCAATATCAAGCCAAGCGATTTGTAACCACAGACAGTAGATGAACCAGAAGTTCTTATTTCAAGCATACTATGTTAATCTACTTGTTCACAACATAGTATGTATTTGCAAAGAGGGGGAGAGGAGGATAGTACTATTGTAGTTGAGAAGCTTCTCAATGAGGTCAACATGTGTCATCAGCATTCTACGGCAGCAATACCGAACCAAATTCAGTGCATCAAGAGCATCCCTACAGAATGAGATAATACATATTAAGAGATCCATGAGAATATCACTGAAAGTCAAAGGATTTTACAGGCTTCTGCCAGTTTCTTTCTGAAGCAAACAATTGGCGCATGGTTTTGTATAATTCCGCCTATGCAGAAGCAGATCCAAGATTTGAACTTTAAGGGTTTAACTTCAGAATTCTACCACAGTCCATTTGATTTATTGGGTTCGAAAATCTACTTACTTAGTGCATTTTTTTTAACACATATACAAGGTTTGAGCCTACACTGCTGGATGAAATGAACCCATAACATTAAGACTACATCAACCTCTGTGCATATGTAAGATTTACATCCTGAAGCTTCACATTCTCTGTCACGAGCTCGGATATGCTGACTAACAATGTAAAAGATAGTCCAACTGTCAACTCGTATGGGATTGAAAAGCATCCTCTGCCCATTTTCAGCTAGATTATCAAAAGTTTTCATTTTTAGTAATTAATTGTTCCATGGTATGAAACTATTGGACCAATTCAAGAGCCATTAGAAGACCCAGTGGCAGCTTTTTTTTTTTT
>MCJB01023918.1:42342-65927 GCA_002018475.1 Nicotiana obtusifolia
GAAGAAAGGGAAAAAGAAATAGAAATGGAAGATGGGTTTGGGGAAGAACGGGAAGGGGGTTAGTTTTTTTACCTTTAAATTTTACTTTTTTTTTTCATTTTTATTATTTTTTTCTTCTTAGTTCAATTATTTCTTAGGCCAATTATTTATGTTTACGCTCATGCTTGTTGAATTGTTCCGTCTTTGGTCTCCTTATATGGTCTTGGGTAATCCCATCTCATAAGCTAGCTTTTGGGATTGAGTTAGGCCCAAGGTCCATTTATTATGGTATCAGAGCCAGGCCCATCCCAATTATTGTTACCGATGTTGGGCTCCTATTTATATTGTCCACGCTTCAGAGTGCAGGCCTGGGCGTGAGGAGGTGGGTTGAGTTGTCCCTTTTGAGGTCTTTGGTCTCCTTATATGATCTTGGGCAATCCTCGTCTGATAAGTTAGCTTTTGGGATTGAGTTAGGCCTAAGGTCCATTTATTTTGGTGTCAGAACCAGGCCCATCCCTACTAATAACAATCTTCTTTGTCAATGGATTGAACTACTGCAATAACTCCTCTCACAGGATCATAAATTTCACACTCACCCTTTTTAATAGTGATGACATAACCCTTCTCTTGCTATTGACCAGCACTAAGTAAGTTGCTTTTCAAGTCGGGAACATACAATACATTAGAAGAAGCAAGCACATTGATGTGAAGTTTTATTTCTTAAGAGATCTTAGCAATAATGAAACAATTGAATTGATCTATTGTAGGAGTAAAGATCAGGTTGCGGGTATTTTTACCAAGGCTTTGAAGATGGAGTCATTCATGAAACTTAGGGGTCGTTTGGTACGAACACAAGTAATGCAGGGATTAGTAATGCAGGGATTGTAGTGTTGAGATTATTTTTTATCAAGTGTTTGGTTCATTGTATTAAAAATTAATTATGCAATGTATAATCTAAATTTGTGTTTGGTTTAAAACTATACAAAATATTCTTTACAATTATACCCTTGAATATTTGTGGGATTTTCTATTTCATTTAAAAAATAGAATTGCTCACAGTTATTTCTCTTTTTCTTTTTCTCCCCCCCTCTCTCTTTCAACGCGTATGAATCCTATACTCATAGGTTTTTGTCTGATTACCACATAACTCACCGTCAAAATCAAAAGTAAAATGCAAAAAAAAGTCACCAATTTTTGCATAGTGGTCTGAGACAGGTGTGAGGGGTGGTGTCAGTGATGATGGATATCTATATGTTGATGAGAGGGGTGTTCTTACATGCTTAAGAAATGCAGTTGAGTAGATTGTATAGTTTTTATGATCTAAATACAGCAGTGTTCTCATGAAGGTTGAATAATTCTGAAGTTATTACTACATGATAAAGAATAGTTTTTGGTCATTTTCACCCGAGCAAAGCAACTGATAACGTCATAACATACCACCATGATCCATTGCTCGAGTACTGGACTCTACACTTCCCTTACTATGCCCGTCTTGCAATTGCTTCACCTGATGAAGCTTTTGGTGTTAGGAGAAATAAGCACAACCTGAAAGCAAAGCTTCAGAAGATTATATAAAGAAAAATTTCTGTCATACCTCCTCTTTCTGCTTGGATTGGGAAGAAGAAAAGAAAAAGATTTTTTAATTTGTTCAACGTGCCAAGGAAGAAGAAATTGAGGGGCGATTTAGTAATTTTAAGTTTTATCCATGTATAGCTAATCCATGGATTAGTAATCCCTTGCTTTCCTTGGTATTAGTTAATCCCTCATATGAGGTATAACTAATCCATGTATTAGGTAGGAGTAAATTGAATTGACCAACCAAACATGGTATTGGACTGATTAAATTTTTATACGGGGATTATTTTACTTAATACGGCCTACCAAACGACCCCTTAGAGGGTTGCTAGGTGTCTGCACAATTAAAGATGTAAACTGACTGTTAGCGAACATCAGTTTAAGGGGGGCTGTTGAAATATTAGCCTATTTTTTTTCTTCTACTAGTTGACCTAGTCTTTAGGAATTAATTATATTTTTTTTTGAATCAGTCTAGATTGTTATGATTTTTTAGAAGTTTATTTGCTTTATGCATATCATGAACTGATATGGGTCCTATTTTTTTTTATGTGTTCTGTTATATATTTGCCTATATATTAAACTTAAACCTTTGAATGAAAACATCAATTTTTCAGCCATTATTTTCTTCACTCTTTACGTTTATCTCTCATATTTCTTCTTCTTTAGCTTCCAACAATGCTTGTTGTCCAACTCAGCCACAATATTGCCACATATGATTGGTCAACGATAAGAGGGTTTAAAATATATATTTTAATTAAGTAAAAGAATTTGAATAAAAATAAATTAAGAAAAATGGGCATGTCAAATCGGAACAAGTTTAGGGTCTACTAGCCGCCTAAAAAAATCCGCAATAACAAAATCCCTGCTAATAACCATACACCTTTTACCGCCACCTTGACAGTCACTTTCTTAATCTCGCCGGCGAAAGGAAACTCCGATAATATGGGAAGCAGCAGCGGTAGCGACGTAGAAGCAGGATTCGCGAAGCTACAAGGAGAAGATTTCGAATATTACATGCAAACGTACTCCATAATCCTCGGCCGGAACTCCAAAAAATCAACGGTCGACGTCGACTTATCATCTCTCGGCGGTGGGATGAACATCTCCCGTCACCACGCCCGCATTTTTTACGACTTCAAACGACGCCGTTTTAACCTCGAAGTATTAGGCAAAAACGGGTGCTTCGTCGAAGGTGTGCTTCACTTACCCGGTAACCCGCCGATCAAATTAGATTCACAAGACTTACTTCAGATCGGAGATAAAGAGTTTTATTTCCTCCTTCCCGTTCGTAGTATCCTTGGTGGCGGGCCGCCTATTGGGTCTAAACAACACGTTAATTTGAATTCGAATTATCCAGTGGCGGCCCATTATGGCGGGGTAGGAAAAAAGGGGGGGTTGTTTAGAGGGAGGGGGGAGTATTATGATGAGGAGGAATACGATGATGACGATGATGATGACTATGATGGTACTGGAGGTAAGAAGATGAGGAGGGGTGATGGAGCTGAGGGTGGTGGTGGTTATGGGTATGGTTCTTGTGGTTCCAGTGGAAAAGCTTCAATTTCTGGGCAACTAGGTCAGTAAGTTCTATCTGTTTTGTGGTATAGTAAGACCTCTCTATAACGGCATTTCACTATAGCAGACATAAATTTCTTTTATGGTATGTGTTTAGGAAAACTTTAATCTTGGTTTATCATTATTTTCTTCCTAGCACATTTTAGAGGGCATTAATTCTTTTTCTTTTAAAATTGCACTTGTACCATGGTACTTTGCATTTGGATTTTTGTATTTTAGTTCAGATCCATTAAATTGAATTCTATGTTAAACTTCTGTTTGTGGATGATAATTGAGGTTTGTGAAGTATCTATTATGCTCGTCATTTTCTAAACAATAAAAAAGTCAGCTTTTTGTTAGTGTATTGAGATTTTGGTATTTGATTGAGCTATATTGACTTGAACTCTATGTTAACTTCTGTTTATGGGAATGATAATTGAGGATTATGAAGGTTCTGTTGTGCTCATGAAGTACTAAGTTGTAAAAAGGTCATCTTTTGTTTAGTTTAAGGAGTTATTGACATTTCCATTGTGAAATACAGGTGTTTCCCTGACAACTTTGTGTATAGAGGTGCTTTTGCTCTGTTGAATTACTCTTTGTCAATGACTGCAAGTGTAGAAGATTATATTTTATTTTCTTTTTAAACCATGCTGACCAGAATTCGTTCCTTAAACAGTGATGTTTTAGTTCCATGGCTTTACCTCCTGCTGATAGATGCTCAAAGTATGTAAAGATTAAGATTCTGTTGTGGACTCTTTTTACAGCACCTACAAAATGATTCAGCTTAGGCTTTGGATAGGTTTTGTGCTTTAATTAGTACTCAAAAACTGCTGCCCTGTGAAATGTACAAGTCATTTATTCACCTTTCCGTAAACTCAGTTCATGAAATTACCAAAGCATAAAAGTGGCTTGCTAAGACGGAAACACCTCAGTAGCCTCTAATGCCTACATGCGTGGAATATTTGATGCATAATCCACCTGGAATTTGCAAACCCACCGTCTCTTACTATCTTCAAGCTTCAGGGATAGAAACTTCATTGCAGATCATGTAACAGTAATTCATTGTTTTCTTTTGCCTTCTCTTTCCAATAACCTCTCTGGTAATTGGTTTTCGTTTAGTGTTATTGTCTTGGACTCATTGGCTGTTTTGATTGTCCTAGATATATAAGTTGTCTTGCATCATTGGCCGTTTTAACTTGGGATTGAGGCATAGTTGTTTGATTGACAGTTACTCTTCATTTTGAGGTGTTTAAAGCATTGCTTGAACCCTACATGTGCAATGTGAATGATATTAGTAAATTATTTTTAAACATGGCTCTGACTTGTATGTTCTAATGATGTCATCAGAAAAAAACAACTGAAGTCTTAAAAAACTTTTTGTGATATTTAAGAATCATTGTACATATATTTAGGATGTGATATGGATACAAGATTTCATTTTTCTCACCTTTGTATCCTGTACATTCCTATTCCAGTACTGCATTAGTCTTGGTTATATGATTTACAAACTATAATTGTCACGCATATATACTAAAAATCTGTTGGAAATATCTGAAGTATGGAAGTTATTTGGCTGAAAACATGTCAGATAAGAAGACAGATGGAAGATTGCGTCTTGACAGAGATGCTGACAATCAGCAGCTCATGCAGTTAGAAGAAAAGGATGTCGTGTCATCTGTAGCTAATGTGCTTTCTGATCTCTGTGGTCCAGGAGAATGGATGCCAATGGAGAAGCTTAATGCTGAGGTAACTTCTGAAGCTATTTATCATATTATACAGAGACCAAAATTTTATTTGTCAAACAAATAATAAACTGTTTGTTTACTTAAACAAATTAAAGATGGGAAAAGCTTTTTGCCAATTTATTTCCCTCATTCTTTTCGCCCTGAATCCTAAGAACGTGAAATTAAATTTAGGTCAACGAAGTCACGTAAAAGCAGGAGTGCCCACTTTCCTCCTTTCTGAGCTTCTTTTGCCCCTGAATACAATTTTGGTGCATAGGGTGGAACTTTCATTTTATATTCTCTGTTGTTTCTCCCGAATGCTAGAATAGCGCAATATGATTGTTTTTCTTCCTTGTCTTAATATTTTGGGCATAGAGAGTACTTTTTGTACTGCCATGAAGTTACCTCAGGGTTGTAAATTTATTCAGTACACCTTAATGTTCATCTGATAGTAGTGGATATTTATCAGACACACTCAAACTTTTGGCCCAATCTTTTGTGACTTGACAAGGCTAAAATCTGTCATTCTTGATATTTCCTAACATCAATGCTTTTAGTGGTGAAATTTTTTAGAAAAGAGCTTCTCCTGCCTGGTAAGGCTATGAAATTGTCCAGCTTCAAGTTTGATGGAAATAAGCTGGATGCTTTCTTACTTCTGTCATATGTACTCCTTTCCCTTTCATCCCGCTCCATATTTTCCTTTCTTTTTTTGGTTTTGGAAGGGTGGACTGGTTTTGTGTGTTTGCTCAGAGGACGAGGAAGGGTCATACGCGCTGGTTGACTTTTTCTCATCATCCTCTTGATATTCAAGTGGCTACTTCTTTCATTATTTTTTTCTGTTGATTTTCTTATCATCCACTTGAAATTCAAGTGGTTATCTCTTTCATTCTCTTTTCTGTTGATTTTCTTATCATCCACTTGAAATTCAAATGGCTATCTCTTTCATTATCTTTTCTGTTTTCTTTCTGCTGCTCCCTGATCACCTCTCTCCTGATCGATGGCATTAACAGTAAGAATTAATCTGACATTAATTTATCCAATAGAAAAAAGAGATTCGTATATGACGCTATTTCTGAAATTTGACATCTTTTAGGTACCCTTTAGGTGGGGTTTGAGTAATTAGTTCTTCTTAATACCTGAAGAACAGATCTTATACATAGCTCTTGTGTCAAGAAAAGTGCTGATTCTGTACCCACTTCTTTTTTGAGGTTTTGTATCGCGCGCACTATGCAGGCCAGTTTAAACAATAGATCTTTTTCAACTATCAATTGGAAAAGAGAAGAAATTTGTGGTTATATGCTTTACTTGTTTTGTGCTAGTTCTTTATGAAGGGCCTCGGGTGGGTATGGAAGAACTTATCTTCATGTCATGTGAAGTGGTGGTTCTCAAGCGCAAATCTAATATTGACAGTCTTGTCTCATCTAAAATGGATCCAAAACGATACTGATTTATCTTAACTTTAGTATATGAGATACCATTACTGCTAAGTTTCTCATTGTAGCAGTTGGATAACTCTTTCCCTGTTTCTGAGTCGTAGGTAGTAGAATTTATCTGTGTTTTGTTTGAGAATTGGACTTTTTGCTGATAGCCAGCTTCTGTATGTACAGTTGGTTGAACACTATGGCAATACGTGGCACCATAGTCGTGTCAGGAGATATCTGACATCAGAGGACTATCCTAGCCCAGAAGCCAAAACGATGCCATGGTATGGATTGTTGATGCTGTTAAGGAAATATCCGGAGCATTTTGTCATCAATACGCGATCTAAGGGACGGGTAACTTTGGAGTTTGTTTCTCTTGTCCCACTGCTTTCTTGAGAACAAGTAACACATTTTAGCCGTGTAGTTGTAATTGAGCTTCAAGTCAAATAGTGTGAAACATGTGGCCTGAAACACTTTCCATTTAGCATCTTTTGTCTCTATTGGGATTTGAACTCTGGCCTTCCATTGTCCATTCCAGCTTTATGGAACGGTTAGTCACACGCTCGAGTGCTCAAACGTTAATGATTTGTACTTCCTTTAGGTCTCAAATATTTTAACTTTTCCAGCCCATTTTGTGGTTCTGTTCTACTTTACAAGATGAAATTATCTCCAAAATATCTCAATAACTTTTGCCCCGGTAACTATTTTTCACTTTCTATGCTTATTCAAAACTCGTTGTTGTTCCTGTATTTCTTTTCATTTTTCATTGAGCCGAGGGCTTTCGGAAACAACTTCTCTACCTCCACGAGGTAGTGGTTAGGGCTGCGTACATATTACCTTCTCCAGATCCCACTTGTGAGATTTTACTGGGTATATTCTTATTGTTGTATGCTTATTCAATACAATGAACAATTGAAGGATATATCTATTACTAATAAGTATTAGTTTGAGCTATATTTGCGTAGACTTGTACAAGTTCCTTGTTTTCAACGCAAGTCGTTGTAAAGTACATTTTTTTTGTTTGTTCTTGTTTCACTCTGCAAATGTAGAAACGTGGTTATTAGAAATTCATAAAGTCGGATTGAGACAGTAATTGTTGTCTTGTTTCACTCTGCAAATGTAGAAACGTGAATTGATTCGAAAAATCGCTTCAATTCACGTTTCACACCACGCCAGTTTCGAGCTATTCAAATATGCGAGTACGACTTACGGTGTATAAGTAATGCAAAATACTATTACATTATTTGACAACTAAAGAAGTTAAAAAATTGCCACTTGTATTCTGGTAGCACATCGTACAAACAAGTTACAATGTTTTAAGGGGTCGTTAAGTAGGCTGTACTAAGTAAAATAATTCCTGTATAAAAATTTAATTCGTCAAATACAATGTTTGGTTGCTCAATTCAAGTTATGCATACCTAATACATGGATTATTTATACCTCATAGGAAGGTTTAGCTAATACCAAGGAAACCAAGGGATTACTAATTCCTGCATTAACTATACCTGAATAAGATCCTAAAATTACTAAATCGCCCCTCAAACCCTTTTCCTAATTTTTTTTATTTACATAAAGAAGAATATTCAAGGGTATAATTGTAAAGAAGATTTTGTACAGTTTTTTAATCGAACACAAGCTAATTTTTAATACAATGAACCAAACACTTGATAAAAAATAATCCCAGCACTATAATTCCTACATTACTAATACTTGCATTATTAATCCCTACATTACTTGTGTTCGTACCAAACGACCCCTAAGTGTAATGTTTAAAATGTGATGGGATGATTGGAATTACTTTTAACACTTAACTAGAGACGTGGAGTTCGAGCTTGTCTTTCTATGGAGAACGGTATACTCCAAATACATTGGAGTATACCGTTCGAACAACAAATATTAGCCAAAATAAAAATTTATTGGAAGTAGATGGGTACAAAGTTTTTAGCAATAGACTTGGCATGTGGCAACTACAAGCAAAGAAAAATAATTCTATATTATACTAGTTATATTATTACTAATTAAATAGTGAAAACTAAGACGAAATCAACAAATAAATATCGGGGCTTTTGTTAGATATTCTCAATTAACTTGGCCCATATGGTCTCAACTGTCGGCCCATTACCACTAATCCACTCAATGTAAAGCTTTGAACAAACCCAATTGACCGATTTTCTCGATTTTAGAGAAGCTGAGCTTGAGCAAACAGGATATTAGGGTTTTGCGTACTCCATCATTTGCCTCTGACCAACGACGATGATTTACGACGTGAATTCTCCGCTTTTCCGTTCCTTTCTCAGCCAGAAAGGAGGCGCCTCCGACAAAAGGTACATTTTAATTTTCTCGTTAACCTTAAATTCATCGCCGCGCATTGTTTTGTTCTTTTTATTCGCATTTTGTCTAAAATGGAAGACTGCTAGCACAAATGATTTCATGCTATTTCCTTCTGCTTGTTTCTTTTTCGGTGTGCTATGTGCAAGCTTTGCATAAATTTTATATATAAATATCTCAATTAGCTCAGCTCTGTTGTATGGCAGTGATGAGTTGTTTTAAGTGTTTAACCAGTAGAAAATGTGCTAGCTAGGCAATTTTGTGAATGATGCAGTGAACATTATTTTCGTATTTACAAATATTCAGTGGAGAAACATGTTTGATAATGGCTTATTTTACGGCCTACCTCAGTAGGTGTTTATGTTCTTAAGCAGCTGAAGCAATCTCGGTCGAAATGATGAGAGATGTTCATATAAAATTTCATGTACCTGATGTCGTAGAATCTCATGATGTCTAGCAGGATACATCTATCTCAGCTAGCTCTGGTCTATTTTATGACAGTGATGAGTTATTAAGTGTTTGACCAGTAGAAATTATGTTTGACAGGAATTGTTTGAATGTTCTTTCATATTCACAACTATATGATGCCCTGAATGTTGTTTTCATGCTTTGTCAATGTACTTCCTTGTAACTGCTAAGTGTTTGTTAGACTGAAAGTTTGATTCTACTTCAGAAATAAAGCAATGAGAAAACATGTTTGATTATGGCCTATTCGACGGCCTATTCAGTAGGTATTTAATGTTCTTAAGAAGCTGAAGCAATCTCAATCGAAATGATGAGAGATTTTTCTACTAAATGTTATTTATCTGAAAACACAACATCCCATGATTGGTTTTAACATGATTTTGGATTTAAAATTGATCTGTAAATATTATTGTTACGCGAGCTGCTGCCTGTGGCAAGTCTGTCCCTCAATTATTAAAACATCAGATAGTGCTTCGAATGGGTTTTTGGTGCAGTGAGAGAATAGTTTGGAGCTTTTGTAAAATGGTCTATTCTTTTCCGAATGTTCTTGTTACTCAGCTACTGCTTGTGGCAAGTCAGCTCTTCACTAATCAAAACATCAGATAAAGTGTCTTGGATGGTTTAGAGTACTTGTTAGTGGGTTTTAAGTGCAATAAAAAAATTATTGAGAACTTTCCATAGTATTTTTTTCTTTCCAAATATTCGTGTTACTCAAGCTGCTTCTTGTGGAGCTCTTCAATTATCAAACCAGTGGTGAATCTCTATATTGCTTGTAGTGTTTGTTAATGGGTATACGAGAAAAGTGTCGAGACCTTTCAAAAGTGGCCCGTTGTTTGATCCTCCATCTCCTATCTTTATCTAATGTAGTTTTCATATCAACTTGGTGTGGTTCCGTCCCTCACCCCAAGCAAGGGGGGTTCCATTTCTTGCCACGTCGTCATAGTGTCAAGACAATTTCACTTTACATTATTTATATTTTTTCCTTGTAAAGTTCCATCATATTACAGGGTTAAAGTTTGATGATATCAGGTTATGAAACCTTCATTTTATGAGGCTCTTGTAGTTATTTCCTTACAGTCTTTTCTTCATGTCCACTTTGGTCTCTATGTGGTGGACACTCTGATGTGTCTTCACATTTTCATGCTAGCTTCATGTTGATCTTGATATAACGGCATCACCTCTTAACACTTTGTCTAATTGTCTAGGAAAACTGAAGAGCAGAGGCCCAAGGAACAGAAGCCAAAAGCAAGTGATAACAAGCCTGTTATGAATGAGTGAGAGCTGCCAGATGTGAACTTATTTTAGAATATTTGAAGTGTTGTTAAGCAAATCTTTTAAAGATGTTGAGCTCGTGCTGCATTTGACTTTTGAATAGATCTATCTCTTAAGTTTTTTTGAGCATTTACTTCTGTTGGTCTTAATCTATACAAGCTTTTACATATGCTGCCTTTTGGGTTTGTTTTACTTTTTTCAAGGGTTTCTCTTCCTCTCAATTTCTCCAGTGGCATCGTCATCAGCAGCAACAACTGAGCAGAAGATTCTGATCTTGAAATCATCTGACGTTGATGAATTTGAGATCAAAGAATCAATCGCCGATCAATCTGTAACCATCAAAAACATGGTGGAAGATGGTTACAGCATAATCCCGCTCCTAAATGTCAATACCCGAACCCTAACCAAAATTATCGAGTACATGAAGAAGCACGCTGATGACAAGGAATTCGCGAACACCAGCTTCAAAAGGTTTCAGAAGATGGATCTGAGTGAAAAAGATATCAAAAACTTAGAAGATATCAAAAACTTTGACAAGGAATTCGCGAACACCAGCTTCAAAAACCTGTTTGAAGTTCTATTTGCTGCTAATTACCTTAACATTAAGGGCTTGTTTGAGTTTTTATGTCAGACGATTGCTGATAGAATTAAGAACAAGTCAGTGAAGGCTGTTAGGAAGATATTTAATGTCACTAATGATTACACCGAAGAGGAAGAGGCAAAGGTTTATGAGGAATATAAGTGGCTCTTTGAATGAGAACGTGACGAATCTGTTGATTAGTTTGTGTTTGTGATCTTTAGGGGTTGTAATTAGTTTCTGGAAACATCTCCGGTGGTTATGTTGAGTGTTATGTAGTTCAGTTCCAGGAAGAGGTATATATAATTCTCTAACAAATAGAAGACTGCTAGCAAAAATGTAAACGAGCGTTGTATTGCATGCCAGTTCCTTTTGCTCGTTTCCTTTTTGGTGTGCTATAGTGATGAGTTGTTAAGTTGTATTGAGTCAAATTCGATCGCTTGCATAGGGAATATCGATTTCGAATTTGTACGACCGGTGTCGATTAGAGTTACTGCTCGATAGGTCGAGATCGAGACATCGAGAGGTGAAGGTCGAGACCAGATGTCATCGGAACGGAGCTCGAAGCCAAGGTGTCCGAGACGAGATCGTTGAGGTCGATTAGGGTAAAATGCCCTAGGATAAAATTATCAGATTTGTGTAACAGAAGGACCAGAAATCCCATGATAGGTAAATATTTCGGCGGGAATCACGGCGGAAATCAGCAAAGACGTTGAAGTTATAATTCTAGGAATATTTTACCTTGTAGATAGGTTTTTTACCTTGTATAAGACTCATTCCCCTTCCTATATAAAGGGGCAACATAATTGTAAAAGGGATCACACAATCAATGATCAATATACAAAGTACAGTCTGCTCTAATTGTTTTCTTTATCAATTTGTTTCATATTTTTTTATCTTAGAGAATTCTACCAACGTGAAACTATTCTAGATTGGTGGTTTGCACTCTTTCTCAATTTACTTACTGCGTTTAGTCTTTATTTTCATTCATCTTTTATTTGTATCAAACCAAATCACGTGTCCTTAAACCCACGCACAAATTTAATTGTTACCAGAAGCCAAGGGTAAACATAAGTGTTTAACAAGCAGAGGAATGTTGACAGGCTATTATGTGAATGTTTTCGTATTTACAACTATATGATGCCCTGAATATTATTTTCATGCTTTGTCAGTGTAATTTTTTGTAACTGATACGTGTTATAATAACATGAGGAGAAGACATGTTTGATTATGGCTTGCTCTACAGCATAACTCAGTAGGTATTAATATTCTTAAGAAGCTGAAGCAATCTCAATCGAGATGACGAGAGATTTTCCTTCTGAAAGCAAAACATTCAGATAGAAATGTCTAAGATGGTTTAGAGTGCTTGTTATTGGGTTTGAAGTGCAATAAGAGAGAACTATTGAGAACATTCCTTAGAGGTTTTTTCCGAAAATAGTATGGGCTAGTCAATTTTCGGATTGGTAATTGGAAAATAATCAGTATTTGCAATATCATTGATAAATTGCTATTGTTTTGCTAAAACACGGAACGTTCTAACATAATATGTTATATTATGAAGCTCCTGCGTATAAACTTCCAGCATATTATGTTGGAACTCCAGCACACAGAAAGTTCCAACATAATATGCTAGATTATGGAGGACTTGTATATAAACTTCCAGTATATTATATTGGAACTCCATCATATTATGAAATTCCAGCACATTATGCTGGAATCTCATATGTAAAAAATTCGAACTATGACATATTATGCTGGAATTTTTCCGAAATATTAATATTGTTTTTGTTCAGATTTTATCTTTACATAAGTTGCTAAATTTTGATTACTTTCAAAGTATAGTTATTTTTGAATTACCAGTTATAAATCCGGCTATTATTTTCCCTTTTTTCTTTCGAAATTTTCTTTGCTATCCAGCTGTTGCTTGTTTGGCAAGTCTGCTCTTCATATCAGAAACATCAAAGATGTTGAGCGCGCTCTGCATTTGACATTTGAATATATCATCAGATTATAACCGGAGAGAATTTAGATCAAATTTTCACCTAATTAGGAGGAGTAATAAAGTGACAATCATAAAGATTCCAACCAGGGTTAGGTAATATTCGACAAAAAATAGCAAATTTTTTGGTGGTTAGAAGAGTTAATATTCCTAAGGAAAATGAGGATGCCTTCAATTGTTAGGGGTCGTTTGGTACGAACACAAGTAATGCAGGGATTAATAATGATGAGATTAGTAATGCAAGTATTAGTAATGCAGGAATTGTAGTGCTGAGATTATTTTTTATCAGGTGTTTGGTTCATTGTATTAAAAATTAGCTATGCAATATATAATCAAAACTTGTATTTGGTTTAAAACTTTACAAAATCTTCTTTACAATTATACCATTGAATATTCTTCTTTCTAGTATATAAAGAAATTTAGGAAATAGGTTTGAGGGGCGGTTTAGTAATTTTAGGGTCTTATCCAGGTATAGTTAATGCAGGGATTAGTATTCCCTTAGTTTCCTCGGTATTAGCTAAGTCCTCCTATGCGGTATAAGTAATCCATGTATTAGGTATGCATAAATTGAATTGAGCAACCAAACATTATATTGGACCGATTAAATTTTTATGCAGAGATTATTTTACTTAATACAGCCTACTAAACGATCTCTTAGTATAATATTTTGTGTTAGCATATATGAGTTAGTTTCTTTTATAGGTTGACATCTACTGTTAATGAAATTTTACCACTTACGGGTTATTATTTACTTCCTTCGTCTCAACTTATGCAATATAAATTTTATTTCAAAAAATTTATACCTATATTTATAGTTAAGAAATTTAACTCTTAAAATACGAGAAAGAAAGTATATTTTTTTCCAAGTCATTAATATAGCACTTAGGGGTCGTTTGATAGACTGTACTAAGTAAAATAATTCCTGTATAAAAATTTAATCCGTCCAATACAATGTTTGGTTGCTCAATTCAATTTATGCATACCTAATATATGGATTACTTATACCTCATAGGAGGGATTAGCTAATACCAAGGAAACCAACGGCTTAGCTAATTTTTAATACAATAAATCAAACACTTGATAAAAAATAATCCCAGCACTACAATTCCTGCATTACTAATACCTGCATTAGTAATACTTGCATTTCTAATCTATGCATTACTTGTATTCGTACCAAACGACCCGTCAGTAGTATTGTACATAGTTATTCAGAGTTGACGTCTGCATAACTAATTCTTAAATATTCTACACTAATATAAAAAATTTAAATCGCACAGCGACGCAAACAGATGTTTTTTAAGAGAATAAACTCAATCCTTTTTCCTTTATTCACGCCGCATTTACCATCACAATAATACATTTCTTCCTTTGTTTACCTAATCAAGACAGAAGAGCACAAGATTCTTCTTTTACTTCTTCTTCCCCATTTCTCCTCCATCTTCCAATTTTCAATTCCCCCCTTCTACTCCACTAGTCTTAGAGTGACAAAAGAATGTCTAGGCTGTGCTTATATAGCAATTGTACTACTTCTACAACACCTCAATTTTCAAATCTTTCCTCTAACTTCCTCTTCTTTTATCCCTTCATTTTCCCTCACCCTATTTGCTTCATTCTCTTGTTTCCTCAACTTCTAAAAATCCTATCTTTATTCTCCCCTCTCTTCATTTTCACTTCCCTTTTGTTATTTTCCCTCATTTTCTGCTTCAACTCTTTTTCCCCAGAATTTTTTGAATCTGGCAAGTTTAGTGTTTTGCACTCTGCATACCATTCTTTAGTACAAAGTTTAAGGTTTCAGATTGACAATGAAAGTGAGGATCTTTATTGTTTGGAGCATTTTGCAGCCTACAATATCATGTTTGATACGTCCATGATCAGTTTTCTAGGAACCCCAACTGAATTCTTGGAATATAAATCAGCTGAGAAAAGTGAAAGTCCAATTCTTGATTCTTCAGGTTATGAAAAGAGATAAATTGGGAGAAAATTGAGTTGAAATGGGGAGTATTAAGGGTAGCATGGAGAAGAAGATATTGGTAGATTTTTTAAATGAACTGAATGAGTTTGAAAATGTGAATTGGAGTGATACAGCTGAAGTGAAGAAAATTGAGCCAAAGGGCAGAAAAATGTACAAAGAAAAAAATTGGAAAAGGACATTGGCATGCAAATTTTATGAGGAAAGGCAAAATGCTAGTGATAGTAGTGGTGAAGGAATGGATTTGTTATGGGAAAAGTATGAAATGGAGGCCATAAATTATAATACAAAAAGAGATAATAGTAATACAAAGAAGAAGATGAAGAGAAAAGGAGAGCTTAAAGGCTATTTTAAAGAGAATGAAGAAGGGATAAATGAGCACATTGAGCAGTTGTGTTGCTTACAGGCACTAAAGTTCTCAGCAAGGAAAGTGAATTTGGGAATAGGAAGGGCTAATCTTGTAAAGATTTCTAAAGCAATTAAAGGATTTGGATGGCTGTATCATGTGAACAAGAATTACAAGAAAGTGCATTGTGGAGATAGATTCTAAAGTAGTGATATTACTTTACTTTCTATGAATAAAACTAGCAACTTAAAGAAATTGTTTGTAGTACCACTATATATTTCTTCAAGAAACTTTCACTACTTACAAGTGACAAGAATTAATCAAATTTTATTGCATTCTAGCAAGTTTTATACGCAATATGAAATTTTAAAGCACGTTGGGGTCGGCTATATAAATTCCCTCTGTTCATGACACTTCATTTAAGCTCATTTCTCTTTTGTATTGTGACTTGCGAGGGTTTATCATAAATTTACTAGTTATACGTTGGATGGTTACCTACCACAATCCTCCTCCTTTATCCGAGTTTGAAACCGGTGATGCGAGTAAGCTCGGCAGAATTATTCCATATTTTGCCTCTACCTCTAGTAAAATGAGATATTAAATTCCAGCAGATGGATAATCCTGTCAAATAGTGCTGTTTCATCGAAGATTACTTTACTGTCTGGTTCAGTTTTTGCCTCTAGAACAGTAAAAGGCAGAGGAATTCTAGAAATCTAGAGGTTAAGGAATAGAGTGAAACAATATAGTGTCTTTTTTGGGTGGAATGTAAAGAAAGAAACTACAAAAAATTATTAAAATACCACAATATAGACAGTCAGAGGCGGACCTATGCTATATAAAGAAGGGTCACTGGCACCCATAAAGTTAGAGGCGGACCTATGCTATACAAAGAAGGGTCACAAACACCCATAAAGTTCAGTAAAAATTTCATATATACAAGTTTATGTCCTTAGAAAATATTGAAATATTAGTAGTGGGCACCTTATATACAAAACAGGTTTTGATTGAATCATAAAGTACACCCACGACCTACCGCAGATCATCTAATATAATGAAGCACTACTGGTGCAATAGAGATTGGCAATTAGGCCTAAGAAAACAAGATAGTAAACAATATGTCAAACAGTAAAAGGATTACGCCTTCCTTTCCCAAACAAGATTATCATGCTGATACAAATTGCACCATTGATTTGGCAATAGACTTTAGCATTGCCCAAAAAAAAAAAAAAACCAGTATCTTGCTAATGAAAATCAAAGAAAATTTGTGACATTGTTCTCTTCTGTATAGACAAATCTTAATGACTAGTATCCTTTTCAATATCATTTTCACTTACACATTTACTGATATCTTCATCTCAAGCATTAGTGTTAATCTATTTACAGATATTCATATCTGAACTGCCTTTACCTTTATTCCTAACAGCATCAGTTTTGAGGTTGGTAATCCTCATCATTAATCTGAATTACATCTACTGGTATATTCATCTGTAGCTTTAAGTATCTCTTCTTGAACGGTAAAAGATTTGTGCTTATTTGACTCCTCCGTTCAATGTTAATATCCTAAAAATCAAGAAAAAGATCATTTTCAACTCACCCATTAATTAAGCAACAGTACAAATGATCAAGAAATTAAAAAAAAGAATTAGCTTTTATAGAATTAAGTAGTAGAATATTACTTCAAATGCTGGTGCAACGGTAACCGGAATCTCATGATATAATGTGCCTGCATTGCTCCTCCGTTTTCTTGGCACATCTATCTGAGGCAATCTATCCACAAGTTCCTGCACTTCTTTTTCATCTTCTTTTCCTATCTTTCTTCTCTGTATTTTCCTTTGTTCTTCTTCTTCTTCTTCTTTATTGTTCTTCAATTGTTTGTTTTTGCCTTTATCTTTATTATACATCTTGAATTTCTTGATCTGGGGTTGAAGCTCTTTTGAATAAGATGATGAAGAGATGAAGACGCAGAGAGCAAGAAAGAAAAAGAGAGGGAAATGGGACGTTAATTTGAACTATTTATAAGTAACAACTTTTGTAGACTGTAGTATTTTAATTGCATGCTGAGCTATGAATTTACGAATTACACCCCTCGTCGCCTCTGTACCCGAAACAGATGCGCTGCGCCACCCAGCGCCTAACCTTGTCTCCCCTACTCCTCTTCTGGTTGTGCCATTACCAATGGTAATTACAATCACCTATTTATAATTTCTGTCAACGAACCGTTTTGCTTTCATTTTTACTGGTTTATTTGTAGTTTTATTTTTGAATTCATTTTGGATTAAAAAAAAAAAAGGTTCACCTATAGTAAACATATGTGTCCAAAATTATGGTCTAAAGTCACTTTTTTTTTAATTTGTACAACAGTCACTCAACTATTTCTATTGCATACAAATGATCACTCAACTTGAATAATCAAATTTTTCAGTGGACAAATATAACGTGGCAGTCCATATAGATTTTTTTATATTATATTTTTGGACCATATAAAATAATTAACACCCAACCAAAACATAAAAAAATCCATTCATACACCCAACTTAACTCGCTACAATAAAAATCCACCTGCTTAGTAAAATCAAATGCTAAAACGCATTCTTATTGCAAATGCATTTATCTTCTTCTTATAAAAAGCAATATTTTCTTATGGTTTCACTCTAGTCCTTAATCTCGTACCCATTATTATTTTATAAAAAGTATAAGAAAAATCGCGAAAAGAAGAATACGGGTCATTGAGAAAAGAATACAAGTCACTCTAGTCTTTAGTCCTTAACCTCGTACCTATTATTATTTTATAAAACTAAAGTAAAAACATGAAAAAAATAAGATATATGCTTTTTTTTTAAAGAATAAGAGAGATGCATTTACAACATGGATGCATTTTAGCGTCTAGTTTTATTTAGTGGTAGATTTTTATTTTTAGTGGGTTGAGTTGGGTGCATAGGTGAATTTTCTATGTTATATTTGGGTGTTAATTATTTTATTTGGTCCAAAAATATAAAAAGTTCACTTGGATTGCCACGTCACATTTTTTCATGATTTGATAATTCCTGTTGAATGATCATCTGTGTGCCATGGGAATAGTTGGGTGACTTTTCTATTACAAACGACGGAAAAGTGACTTTAGTCCATAATTTTGAATAGTTGGGTGATCATTTGAGTAATTTGGACTCGTAAACATATACTATATTGTATTTACTATTCGTAGCTATACTTTCAGAAAAAGTACCATTTGTAGCTATACCTGAATTTTACAGCAAATTCACGTGTAGTACTGAAACAAGAGATCAATAGTTTTAAACTGAAACAAGAGACCAACAAGTTCTCGTAGTTTAGAGTGCTCGCTTAGTAAGCAGTGATCTTGAGTTTGACTCTCAACGAGAGCATTCTATTTTGATGCGTCTATGTATTTCACCTGGATTGTATTCGCTGCAGGAATGAATACAGTCAATACAAATTGTATCACTATACGAGTAATATAAATTGATAACAATTAAATAATAATTACAAATAATAGCTAAGCAGACTATAATTACGTACGATAATTAGGCTTTAAATTGAACTGCTTTATGAAAATTCCTCTATTTTCTTCCCCTGTTGTTCCTATTGCTTTTATCATAATTTAAGGGAAGGGAATGCTTGGTGAGAACTTAATAATGCCATAGTTATATCAATAAACTACTAATTTATTTCTTGATTTAATAGTCTTAATATTCACAAATAAAAACGAAATCCTGCTTCCTAATTTTTTCTGGGGCGAGAGACAAAATATCTCTTTAGATTTTTGAAATCATGATTATTGAATGTGTTAAAGAAGAATTATGCTAGATTTAAACTTACATGAAGGATAATTATCTCAAGATAATTACATTTTTTTGGAATTCAAATGAATTTAGCGAAAAAAGGGAACATAATGAATACTAATTGAGATTAAAGTTTAATCATTGTTAATATTATTTTTTCTGTCCCAATTTATGTGATGTATTTCACATTTTGAGATAATTTTGACTGTGAATTCGGAAATAGAATTTTTTTAGTTTTTTAAATTAAAATTTACATATTTAAAAATTACATCAAATGATGAAAAATTGAAAAGCATTATAAGTCAAAATAATTGCATGTTAATATAGAGAATATGCTAAAGTTTAGAGAATTCCCAGTTTTAAGAACTCCTAATTTGTCCCAAAAGAAAAATCATCAATCATTGGAATGAAAGGGATAATGGTGAAATGGAATAAATGTTAAAAGAGTATTTAAATTATATGCACCGATAATATAATCTTTTTATATTATAGTGTAATTCAATCGGTTATAACAAATTATAGTAGTCTTACACGATCAAACTAGTTTGAGAGGGCTCGAGTTGCTGTTATTTTTATTGCTGAGAATACTCACAATGAAGTATCGAGCAAAACACACCTATTCAAGCCGAAACCTCAATGGGTTAACGAAGTAATTGGAGAAATGACAGTGTATAGTCGCTCAAATAATAATCGACATATTTCTATGCTATATATAAAAAAAAATATGCAAATTTTATATACTTTTACTGCTACTAAATAAATAGTTTCGATCGCGAATTAAAAATAATTTTTTTTGATTTTTTTAATCTTAAGTCTTAACTATATGGGTTGGGCTACGAAGAAATTTGACCTTGGCGATCACTCTTTTTGGCAGTCCTTATTAGTTTATTTACTCCCAAAACTCCCAAAATATTAGTCTTTCCTCACAACTTATGTGAGGATGTCAGACTATGTACAGGTCACAAAAGAGAAAAAGAGATTTTTTTTTTTTAAAGTTTACGCTCTAAAATAAGTTATAATATATTCTGTAATTATATATCATCTTCTTCAAAATAAAATAAAAAATTTAAGGTTCTTTTTTTGTACATATAAGAAGATGACATTATTTTTAAGGCAGTCTAAAAGAAAAGAGCGTCACATGAACAAAGTGTATAAATCAATAAAATCAATAAAGCACAATGCCAATAATTTTATAAATACGACGTTTAATTTTAAATGAATAACGAAAACAATACACTCATAATTCACAAATAAAGCTAGATCGAGATCGCGACCCACTTTGTTTAACAAAACAAAACAAAATAAAAAGTATATTCAGATTAAAACTGCAGTTTCTCTTCTTTACAATCTATACTTGTATGCTAATTCTATTTGTCAATATCCACGATCAGAATTCCTCCCTTCAGTCCAGTTTGAACCCGTCCTAACAACATTGCTTAAGGGTGAGTCCCATGTATCAGTTTGTGGATCTCGGTCTCACACACTAATCCCTAAGGCCGGCCCTCCACCTTGTTAATAAATATAAAAAAAGTCTTTTCAATTTCATATGACTCGGAGCGTTAGGGACCCTCCAACAGAAACCTCGTCTTTTTTGTCGTTGATAAGTTCTCCCTCAGTGCCCTACTAATCATAAGAAATACTGATTGTTGAGAGACTGATTTATGAAAGCCCGATGAGGCCTCAACCGACAGCGTTGCTTCGTTCTGCGGCGATTTTCAAGCTAGCACCCCTTTTTTGGCCTTTCTGAAGTATGGCCCACACACGGCCAGGAGGAAAAGAAAAGGAGGGGCCTTAGCCCTTAGAATCAATTTTAAACCGGCGTGGTACTGGTGGATGCTTCTAATCAATAGAACAAGAAGAGGACCAACCAAAAATAACCACCACCAAGATAGACATAGTAATTCGATCTTTTGATCACCCAGCTGCAGGTAAGTGATAATCTTTATCAGACTCATCAGTATCAACATTGCCACTTTCACTATCAGCAATTTTCCCTTTTTTCAATACTTCCAAATTATCAAAATGAGGTCGTATTTCCCCTTTTGGCCTCGGTTCGTTAATCACGATTCCATTACGTTTCCTTTACTGCCATATTTGCTTCCAGTTCCTGTATTATCTTTGGCTTTTGTGGCGGCTTGTTCTGTTTCACTTCCTGTGGCTGCTGCACAGTTAAGGGCGTTGGATTTTCCCCACTTATAGCTATTTTGACCTGATAATCTGTTCCTGTACTTTTGCTGGCAAAACTAAGAACTCATCTAATTTAATTTAGGGCTTGTTTGGTTAATGCATGTATATAATAATTGCCCAGATTATGAGATAGTGAAAAGATCTAGCCATGCATTTTAAAGAATCAAAGTATAATTCTTGAAAGAAATGTGTGTACCCTATGATCTTTTCTCCTCGGCTACACCATACAATCCTGAAGGAGGAATCTTAAAAGGTATTCTTTTCATTTTTTTTTGGCAAATTATAAGATTTATTAATAATAAAACAAATCGCAAAGGAAAAGTACAAGTAAGGGGGACAAAAGCTCGAGTAGTGTCGTCTATATGCCTTGGCTATATAATTATTCCTCTGCGCTCGTCTATATGCCTTGGCTATATAATTATTCCTCTGCGCCTCACATTGCATCTACGGCAGCCTCATGTAGAAAAGTCATGGTGTAGCTGCCGGCAAAGTATCACGAGCGCATATAATCTAATAACCGTTCGAATGTATCCAAAGACAT
This sequence comes from Nicotiana obtusifolia, assembly GCA_002018475.1. Classification (NCBI taxonomy): domain Eukaryota; kingdom Viridiplantae; phylum Streptophyta; class Magnoliopsida; order Solanales; family Solanaceae; genus Nicotiana; species Nicotiana obtusifolia. The sequence goes on from MCJB01023918.1 coordinate 64,074, forward strand.
AGGAACTAAACACATACCGAACTAAATCTTACCTTACAAATTCAGTCTACGCAAGTTTTAGTAGTTTACCATAGTGGGGTAAGGGCCCTTGAAAGAAATGTACGTACCCTTTTGTCAGTATATGATGATTATCTCTGTGGCTGCACGTTTAAGAACGTTAGATTTTCTCCACCTAGTGGACCTGATAAATCTATTCCTGCACTTTTGCTGCCAAAATCAGAATCCAAGACAATAACTCATCAGATTTCATTTAGGGCTTATTTGGTTGCATGTATTACATATAATACTTGCACAGAATTCAGAATTTCAATACGTACACTATTTGGTTATCAATTTTGTTGTACAAGTAATATTACATGCATAATATATTCCTCAAGGTGTAAAAACAACTTTTTTGAAAAAAGTATACAGAAGACATATGTTTTAATCCTACATTACGTACAATTAGTGCTCTCTTCTCTCGCTTCGCTCTTATTCCACTAACGGTCACCCTCCACCCATCCACCAGTGCTCGCACCACCACAGGCGGTCACCGGAAAATACAGGTAAGTAACCCTACACTCTTTTTCTCTCTCTCCTCCTTTCTTCCACCCTTCTTCCCCTCTTCCTCTTTTGTGTTCTCACTGCCCTTGCCTCAAACCCGAAGTCGCCCCAGTTTCTTTCCTCTCCCTCTCTCTATTTTTCCATTTTAAGTCTTCTCCACCCCATCTCCCTTGTTCTCCATCTGTTTTTTCCCCTCTTCCCCGTCCTTTCAAGAAAATCGCCGCCAATCAGATGGGCGGAGGAGCATGGTCGCTGCTTTCCATATCTTGCCCTTCAAGTGTGGCAGGTTATCAAATTGCTGGTGAATATCAGAGAAGAGGGGAGTGAGACACTCGTGCCGGCGAAGATTATCAAAGAACAGCATACGCGGAGGCTTGTGGGAGTGCGTAGAAGGTCAGCGTTCGTTACAGCAGCGTCTCGACATCCAAATCGGTGATCCAGGTTCTATCACTACTAGAAAACAGGTCAAAAGCGACCGAAAAAAGCGACCAAAGTTGGTCTCAATTTGTCCAAAAGCGACCAAAAAACGACCAAACCGGCCTGGTCAGTATTCAGGTGATCACAAACAATTTGCGACCAACATTGGTCTCTATCACAAAAGGACCAAACATTCCGGAAAAACATTTAGAGACCGTCTTTGGTCGCAAATTAGCGACCAAAGTTGGTCGCTATATGGTTTTGTTAATTATTTAATCGGGTATATTGCGACCAAAGTTGGTCGCAAAACAAAATATTTTTTTTTTTTAATTTTAGATTTGCGACCAACATTGATCGCCAATCTGCAGAATGAAAAAATGAAATTTACTATTTGCGACCAATGTTGGTCGCTAACTTTGAATTATTATTTTTTATTTTCTAAGTAGCGACCAACCTTGGTCGCTATTTTTCCAGATTTTTAAAATCTGGGTAAAACAAGCGACCAACCTTGGTCGCAAAATTGAAAATTTAATTTTTTTTTTATAGATTGGCGACCAATATTGGTCGCTAATTTGCAGATTTTTTTTTTCCAGTAAATAGCGACCAACTTGAGACCAACGTTGGTTGCTTTTTTTGGTTCATTTTTTCCAGAAATAGCCTGTTTTGGCAGCTATACCACCTGCCAGCTTACCAAAATTCTAAAATAGGCATTTTATGCCATAAACAACAAGACAACGACGACAACAACAACAACAACAACAAACAAATACATGAGACGGGCTGCTAGAGTTTCTCATAAGAGAAGGGGAGGAGTTGAGAGCATCTAGGGGCCGCAGTCGGGTAGGAAATCGAATTAGGGTTAGGGGTTAGGGTAATTAAAAGTGGGGGGGGGGG
>MCJB01023918.1:71494-92129 GCA_002018475.1 Nicotiana obtusifolia
GAGGGTCTTCTGGAAACTTTCTTAAAGGCAGGGGTAAGGTCTGCGTACACTCTTACCCTCCCCAGACCCCACTTGTGTGATTATACTGGGTTGTTGTTGTAGGCTAGTATAATTTGTATTACAAGTTTATACTATTTTAACTAATGTAGCTTCTAATCTTTGCAGAATGAAAACCGAACTTTATGGAAATTGGGTACGCTTCCTCCGGGTTTAATCACATTTTATTCTACTACGAAGCCACTTGACAAATCTTGGCATGTGTTGGGGCTTGGCTACAATCCAAGCATAAGCATGGATGAGATCAATAATGCTGCAGTTGTCCACTTTAATGGGAATATGAAGCCATGGCTTGATATTGCAATGAACCAATTTCGCCCTCTTTGGACAAAGTATGTGGATTATGAAAATGAGTACGTGCAGGCATGTAACTTCGGTCTTTAAATAAATGAGGTCAGGTGGATTTATGCTTCATGGGTTTAACAAGCTATTCCTACAAGCATCCCTTAACATGACTTGCCGTTGCTCTCTCCCACGGAAAATTAGTGCTCATTTTTCGATGCCTTAGCTGGTAATTTGTCTATCCAGGTCTTCGCGTTTTTTATCAGTAGTTTGGTGTTTTAGTTTTCAATTGTCTATACGGTGTTGAATTTTTATGGATGGACCAGAAGTTAAAATAATATAGCAAGTTATATTTAATTCAGAAGGCTACTGTCAGGATTTGGATATTGGCAATTTTGTGGGTAGTAATGTACTTCAGAATTCATGATTAAGCAACATTATTTTTTCTGGTATTTAATTTCGTCACTGTGTAGTCTATAGGTCAGCCGTGTCTTCATCTCGAGTAATGCGATGCATTTCAAGTTGTTAGTGCATAGATTTAGTGGTTCGTATATACAACCTTCTTGTTTGCAAGTGAACTCTCTCGTTCACAGTGAATAGTACCCAAAACTGCTTAGTGATTTGCAGATTAACTCCTAAAGCAGCAGCTTCAAATGTCTTCTTTCAGATGCTTATGAAGTCATCGATCAGCAAGTGTGTAGTTACTTATCATATGCAATTGAGACCAGTTTAGATATTTTTCAGCCTGTATGCATTTATTAAGTCGTACATGATTCCGATGGATATGGTGCTGTACGCCAACAAAATTCAGTTACATTCATTGTGAACTGGTACTTAGATGAGCACCGGCACAATGGGGAGATGAGAAGCATCAATCTTTAGCCTGCTTAATCTGTGCGGCCTGACAGTCGATGAATTTGGAGACCAAAATCCAATCCGAAGACAATAATATTAGGCGATTTCTAAAGCTTTGATGAATAGAATTATTGATAAAAGTAGTAATAATTATGGATGAAATTGTTGAGATGCGCAAGTTAATCGGACACCTATCTTTATAAAAGACAAAATAACTACTATTTCTTTCGATACTAGATAAAAGACAGACAACTGAAAAGACAAGTTACGCTGCATCTGATCATAAAGCCACGCAAAATCACGGTTAAAATAAATAAATTTCCACGATTACCACAAGTAAAAACCCCAAACAATAAGTCAATACAAAAAGGCCCAGAAAAGACGGGATAATCTCTTCCTAGGGCTCGGATATGCTACAAAAAGGAATCTTCTAAGAACTCCATTCCTATCTCACCTATGATTAACATAAAAAAAAATTAACTAGAAAAATTAGCAAATAGAGCTCTTGGGAAAACATCAAAGCTCCTGACAAAATTTCTTTCCACCTCAACAGTTAATCATTTAAAAGTCGATTCAAATAATAATACCAACTCTCATTTCGCTCTAAGCTACTACTACTATTCAAGCTGTAGCAGAATAGCGGGGTGCCGTGTTTTTAGCTGTTCCATTAGGCACCCCACCACCACGATTCATTCGCCCACCTGTGTTGTCAGTTCGCCGATATCCATCGCCTCCGCGATTTGATGACCCCCCACGACTGCCACCCCTGTTGTTGAACTCATTTCTTCCATTGAAATCATCTCGACCATAGCCCCTGCCACCGCCATAATTTCCTCGTCCTCTTCCACCATCGTTCCTGAATCCAGCACTCCTTCCAGATTGAAACCTACCTCCGGTGTTACCTGCACTAGAGATAAGACAATTAAATTCATTGTAAAAAGGTAATAATGTTGCTACACTTTCTAGGAGTGATTCGTGAAGTCCAAATTTTAGACATTTCCCTTCTTAAGATTCACAATAAGCAGGGCAGCCCTACAGCCCCTACCTGCTGTGCTCCATTATCTGCTTCAATATCCATTTCCCCTTTATGTACAAAAATGGATATCGCTTTATGTATAAATTAAAACCAAAAGATCAACGGCCCCTCAAAAATGCCATTTCAGCTTCCTCTTTTCAAGAATGCTTTGCCAGGAAAGCGGAAAAACGAGATAATATTCTCCTCAATCAGAAAGGACGCAGTAACTATAGAAACATGTCCTTTATAATGAGGGTGTTTGGATTGGCTTTTAAGCTCTTTTTAGCTTTTTTCAGTGTTTGGCAAAGCTATAAAGTGCTTAAAATAAGTTTAAAACTGCTTAAAACAAGCCAAAAGCAATAAGCTGGGGAACCCAACTTGTTGCTTTTTGGCTTAAAAGCTATTTCTGCTGAAACGCCACTTTTTTAAGCCAATCCGAACGGGCTCTATACCCAACACAACACATGTAGAATATGCAATTATTTAAATTTTTCCTATTGGCTACGCATCTGTCATTCTAATCACTTCCAAAGGACAATCGTTAAGCTTACCTCGAGAATTGGTAGACCTCTTCTCCTCGACCACAGCTTGCCGCCCACCAATTAGAACTGGAGAAGCCTGAAGCAAAGGAAACCCAAAAAAAAACTGAGTGGGGGCAAAGGAACAAAATTGGATGAGGCATAACACAAGCAAGGAGTACTCGCATGCATACTAGCCTAATTATAACCATACCAACATGACCCAAAGTGCATATTCAATAAAACCACCATCTACTTCCGAGACCTACCACATGAAATCTTCCAAACCAGATTTAACAATTCTTGCCTCTAAAGTAAGTTCCATCCCCTTGAACTGCACAATTTAAAGTTTCTACAGGGAACAACTTGGAATGCATAGTATAGCCACATGTCAAATATACTCTTGTACCTTACAATCTGTTTTTTCATCTATTGGGGTTTACAACAACTCATGACAAATATCAAATGGGAAAGAACAAATCTAGTTTCGAAATCTACAAACATGTCAACCTCTTTTAGAGATGACAAAAAGGAAAGCAGTGTAAAATAAATGCAGAGGAGATAGTTTTATATTTGCAGAACTGGCTGAGGTGACGATAAGAATTGTTAATTAAGGCCAAATGTGATTGACCCACAAAAGTGCAAGCCACCACACTTCAATGGGTTGTGTGCAAGGAACATTTACTTAACTTGGACAATACCAAATTTTACCCAGAAACATGTAATGTAACCCAACAGAATTTTTACAGGTTAGACAGGGAGTAAACTTCATTGATAGGCAGCACAAATCAACTGATGCAAAAGTTTAGGTCAATTAGGAATACCTTAATAGCCCAAATTAAATTGTAAAGAATTTGTCCCAGGAAGGGCCAAACCACAAGGTTCTATAGTACGCAGCCTTGCCCAAATAAAACTAATTGGCATAAATTTCATTCCAACTGCGGAATTAGTGAAAATATTACATGGCATTGAATTCCAGATCATCTGCGGCAAGATGACGAAATTACAATGATGGAGACAGTCAATTTGGGGTTAAAAAGCAAATACCCAACTTCAATATTTAATCAAGACCTTAAAAACAGTACTTCCTCAATCCAGTGCCATCAACTTGCTGATGCTGGATAATGAGGGAGAAGACTTACTTGGACAAACTAGTCAACAACTGTCCTTTACATTTCATTATTCTTTTGTTTTGGGAGAGAGAGGAGAAAGTTTTGAGACATATGTAGCAGCTCAATTGTATAACTACATATTAGAAAGACCCGGTTTTGAATTGGAAGGCCGGGCTATAACCCATTGTTTAGCCCATCATAACCCAAACAAATTTCAGGAGATGGGGTCACAACTTGTTCATTGACTCAACCTATTTCAACTCCTCCAAAATCTGATCCAACAAACTCATTTGACAGATCATACAAGATTAACATTCAAACTACTTCAAATTCAACAACTTTTTTTTGAGAAACCTTCCAGCATAAAAGCAGTCAAAATCAGTATGAGCTTTCATAGAGCTGTGCAACAATAAGTTAGAAAAGTTACAAAGTCATTACTGCCAAAGTGCTGGATACTAGAAACATCAAATAATATAATGTAAAACTAAAACAGACATTGAAACAGAATCAATTGATTAATTCCACAAAAGCAGTTTAAGTGAAGCAGAAACGACAAAAAGCTCAACTTCAAAGAAAAGAACAGCTCACAGCAATATGGTTACTCAACACTACTAATAAAAGCAAGGCATATGGGTGCTCACTGATTTCTTATGCATTTCCCAAGGTACTTGTACTTGATGAAAGAAATTTTAGTAACTGTTCCTCTCATCCACTCCAACTTATAAAACATGACATGCATGGGAGGGAGGGGGGTTCGACTGTTTTTCTCATCCTCTTCAACTTATAATACATGACATGCATATGTGGGGGGTGAAGATGAGATACCTCGATTGCTTTTTGCACAGCACTCTCCACTTCAAATTCCACAAATCCAAAACAAAATCCCTGTTGCAGACATAAAACAGTTTATTGATTAAAGAATCCATAATTGCAAAGGAGGAACTTACGGCAAAAGAATGCACATGCAGATTTTTCTTTAATTAGCAGGAAAATAGCACAAACAGACATACCCTGTTACTTCTGACTTGAATGCCTCCATTTTTGATAGGCCCAAACTTCTTGAACTCATCTGCAAGTAAGGCCACAGTCGCACTCATAGGCAAGCCTTTTATGTAGACTGAGTAGCCATCAGCTGCTGGAGGCAGTTTAATAAACACAAGAATGAGAAATCAACATTATAGTGAAATATAATTAGAAATGCAACCAAAAAACTGGAAGCAAACTCTGCAGTTGCATGCCTTCTCCTTCTGTGTCATTTATGTTAACACTATCGGAGCTGGAAACTGGGCCATCAGATGCTGTTGCGGCTGGTTGATTCACTTGCTCAACCCTCTTTGCCATAGGCTTCCTAGGAGCAGGTGCTGGAGGAGGGGAAAAAGTAGCAGCGCTTTCCTTGAGATGCATGACCTGAAACAAATTGCAAATTGTCTAACTAAGAAAACTTCAATAGACCTTTCCCTTCCCCAAATCATCTTTGAAAACCAATAAGACTTAGCAAATGCTCTAGTCCGTCTTAACTATATAAACATAGAGGTACTAATATTGCAAATTAACCCCTTGAAAGTATACACTAAGAAGAATATGCTTTCAGTTACTTGTTGCCCATGGCCACTTACAATTGAAGCATATGACTTCTTACGAACTTCCCCGGTTTTGGTGTCAGATTCAACTACCACTTCAGAGCCATCTTGGACTTCATCAACAACCTCAGACACAGGCACTTCCTCTTCAACAATAGGCACATCACCATTCTCAGGTGGGTTGTAAACTTCTCCCACATCAGCTTCCTCCGCTGGCGGTGCGCTTTGCTCAGGAATGTGATTCTCCGGTACTGGAGGTGGATCTGAAACAACTTCAAAACAAATACTTCGTCAGTTGTTAATTAGGGTATTGCTGAAAGAACCAATCATTTGTTTCAATTACTTTGCTGTGGTGTGACAGGAGCCTCAACATCAGTTACTGGAACCTGGACTGCATCATGCTGACTGACATTCTCTACGTATCGAAACATATCATTCAAGACAAAGTACCCTCTATCTTGCGGTGCTAGGAAGAAAGTTTGACAGAAATTTAAGATCAAGCTATCTTTCCCAGTTAAATATCCAGTCACAAGGACATGCACCCCGCCATTGAAGGATTCTTGGGCATCCACAGACTTAATCTCTGCTCTGAAGTCTCCATAGTTAAGCGAGAGTATCTTATCATTGATTGCCTGTGTTTGACATCAAATGACAGAACATGAGCAACTTCAGCAGTGATCATTCAAAAGAGAAAACAGCACAGAGCAGCAGAAAGTAAAAAATCTATCTCCTTATTTATACCTAAACATGAGCCTCTCAATGTTGACCAGTTTTAAAGTCATTGAAAGGCAATTAGATCTTCTCCAAACCCAAAAACCTGCATAACAAATTCAAGTATGCATCCACATCTCTACAGCTAATATTCTCCAAACCATACGACTTTTTCGCTCTATATTATTCTACAAAAAGTAATAGTTGATGTAGAGCATGCTCTCTCAACTAATACCATATTATTCTGATCTTTAACTTTTCAATATAAGTGCAAAGTCAAATTAAGGCATTTAGTTTGAAACAGCGGGATTAAAACCATTCTTTTCCTGAGCGATATGTGGATATTAATTAGATAAATGTGATTTTTACATGTGACCATCTAACATTAATTATGATTTAGTAAATTTCTTCTTAAAAAATGTGATCTTTAACTACAGAAATAAAAATCAAAATTCGACAAAACTCAACTCCCTTGTTCCTCATTTAATCAATCAACTACTTCTTAATTCTTATAGAATTTTCCAAGCAGCCAATAAAAAATTAAGAAACCACAATCATAAAGGAACAAAATATTTAGGCACATTGCTTCGCGAATTTAACTAAATAAATATTGGGGGAAAGCGCTTACTTGCATTGTGGTAGTGATGCCCATGGAGCCATCATCTTCGGGGCGTCCAAGCTTGCTTGTATCCTGATAAAACCTAAATACAAGCCCAGGCGAATGGTGCAATATATGATAGTATTGCTGCACAAATGCATTAGCCACCTATATACAAACAAAAATAAAGTCAAATGACTGTCTAACTAGAAAAAATAAATACAGAACTGAGCTGAGAAAGGTCAGGGAACTAATATCAATACGCACAACTTGAGCAGAAACTGGTTGTGCTGCCGCTGCTGCTGCTACTGCCGCCATCCTCAATAACGGCCTAAATACAAAATTAACCAGAAAACATAACAAAAATAAAAGCTCAAAAAGTCAAAACCCTAGGCTCGTGACTTTTTATTCACATATCTATTAGTACATCACACATAGAGACGAATATAAACACGAAAAAACATGAAATGTATCAAATTAACCAAAAACAAATAACAAAAAAAGCTCAAAACCTTAGGCTCGTGATCATTTATTCACATATCTCACCACATCACATATAAAAACGAATATAAACACGTCAAAAAATGAACTTTATTAAATACAATGGAGGTCATGTACAGTAAAAGAGTAAGATTAATTTGATGTACCTGGATTTGTATTAGATCAGGGAAATGTGAGAGAGAGAGATTTGCTGGTATAGTCTCTGAGCTTCTCTCTCTTCGCCTTTCTCTCTCTCTCTAAGAAGCTTTGAGTTCTAGGGTTTTGCTGTAGAGAGAGTGGTGGATCTCGAAGAAGGCGCTAGTAGAGAGAGAAAGAGGGCTAGAGGAGAGAGAATGGTTCCACTGAGGAATTTATACTGGAAATGTGGTGACTCGTGAGAGATAGATGATTAAACTTACTAAATTCTGTTTTTTTTTTCTCAAACTTAAATAAATTCTGTTAATTAATCATGTTTTAGTTGCAACTTCCAGAATCTTCCTTTAATACTTCTCCTGTTCGCTTTCTATTTTTGTTTGTTGCTTCCATTTTACGCACATATTATGCCAATTTCAAATTTCATTAACACGATTTCATTTCCCTCGTATAAAATATGTTATCAGTACGGGACTCTAATCAATTGAGTAAACGACAGTTATTTTATTTTATAGATATACAATTAATTAGTTGTCTATCATTTGAAAAACTCCGTGAAAAAAAGATATAGGAATTTGCGTGAGATTCTTGAGTGAATATATTAATATTCCTATACTGGGAATCTGCTTTAGTCACCCGGTTTTGGAATACGTGCATGGTGCTCAACCTATACATTATATTGAGCATAATGATTGTCAATTGTTCCATGAACTTCCTTCAGGAATAAATTCTGGACTTAAGGTAAGAATTTTTGCCTTATTTTTCTCTTTTAAATTCTTGAAATTTTAAAATTTGATTTTAAATACAAGTAAAGATAATAAATTTTGCTTATAACTCTAGCAGAGTTTGTAATAAATTAAAATCATGTAAATGATAAAAATTTTATGTCTTGCCATGGTTGTTCAAGTATGATTGTGGGCCAAGATGTGTAAACATGTCCTGTTGAATTTGCTTCATTCTCATTCCTTCGATAGAATGTGATAGCAGTATGTGATAAGTCTGAAAGAAGACAAAATTATTACCATGAAATTATTGAATGTGGACGTGACAATAGATGGAATTATAATCGTCATCATTATGATAATAAGAACAATAAGGATTCTTGAAATAATAATTCACTTTGTGAAATTAATGTTTGTCATCAATTTGAAATCAGATTTTGTAAAACACGTATAAATGATTATAGTTCATTCATGATGTGAATGTAATAAGATGTGATTTATGAATACTTATTTTAATCTTAAAAGAATATAAACATGTTAGTGGTAGTAAATATACTACACTTACATCTAGAAGAAGGTTTGAGCGGAAATAAGAAAATAATTTCATTATTATGGCACGAGTTATCATTGATCACGTACCTATTGTGGTTATGCCAAAATATTATGGCAATGTGATTATTTAATGGGCAAAAGTAATGAAAGCAACATATCTTGCCTGTAATAATTTTGACCATGAGCATAATGGTATAACTTTCTCTTTGAAAGAGATATTTACCATATGGATGTTGATGAATATGTGATAGTACGAAACTAATTAAAAGCTCTAGAAGAGCCGATTATACTATTTTGGAGAAATAAAATTGGTTATCAATAAGGCACTGTGTTGTAGTAAGTCTCAAAGAAACTTATTGAGTTTCTAAAGTATTTGCGAAAGCAGTTGCTTATATTGAGATTATAAATAAAGGAAAGATTTAATATTGTTTATTACTACAACTTATAGCGGGATAATATGTATGTGAAAAACTACCTGCTTTATCCTCCAATTTATACTACATAAATAAAAGAATGACATGATAAAGTAGAAGTTTATTGATATAAAATTTATATCATAATAAACTTGGAGTTTATTGATAATTGCACATGTCATGGTGTAAACCTTAAGTATGATGTGCAAAAATAAAAGAGAGTTCACATGGGTAAACATTAAAGAACTAAAAAATTCTTTACTAATTATCTTAAGTTACTCGCTCTCATTACTTAATAGACTAACTAAAATTGAGAATCCCAAGAATGCTAGAAATAACAAAGATGAATATGAGTCAATTCACCTGCCATGTACTACATAAGATGCATCTACGAGATGGTTACATGTGCGATTATTATTAACCCGCAAGATGATATTTGCGAGTTAATTTTCTCAATAATTGAATTTAGAGCCTAATTTTTAGATTTTCTCAAGACAGCTTATCTTGATGAGTTGGTTTACATCGCAGTTAGTTTAGCAAAATAATTTGTTGAGTGCCTCCACTTAATAACTAAACTATATCTTATGAGAACAAAGTTATCTATAACTATTGGATATACGTTATATACGAAATTATATTACACTTTCCCGTCACAAAGTGGTTCGCGGTCATGAACCATATAATTCTATATTATTATTATTAACGTGCGATGTATATTTTGACTAACACCATAACACACAAAGGTGATTTTTCAAGTTGAGAAAGTAAGTCAGCTTTTGTAACATGAGGGGAGAGATAGGATAAACAATTGAGAAAAAAGATTCATATAATAAATTATCATTTGTACATCTAGATTCTCTAATAAGATAATATGAACTTGAAATTCATAAAAAAAAGAAGAAGATAATTCATCTGCAATATAATGCAAAGCATGTGAGACGTATTTGCTGACCCAAAGAAATAATTATATTCTCACTGCAAATGCTCCTATTAGAATAAGTTTAAGGGCAAAGTCTACGGTACACTTAAAGCATATAGACAAATCGTTTTCAAATAAAATTTTTGATATAGAAAATGAGCAAATGATCAAAATGATCATAACAAAGAGGCAAGTCATTTAGAAATTCACATGACATAACACTTCATAAAATCTCAGGAGAGATTCAGGTACCTGAATATATGAATGAAGAGAGCTTTATGTTATATCTTTATGACAAAAAAAAGAGGTTGGAATCGATATAAAATATTCGTCGACGACATATATGATAGGGCTACATATATATGAGAATCTTAAGTCTGGAGAAACAATTCAAGAATTGATTTCATATAAAAGACATGTAAGTTTTGGATATATAGTTCAAATACTCGAAAGTATAAAATCAATGGTGTGTGCAATCACTTTCATGTATTTTATATGTCTAGCATGACATGAAAACTTGATATGCATCTATAGTCCATTCATATAGCTTATATGACTTATATGTCAATCCTTAAAGGATTTAAACTGCTTAAAACACATACAATTCTTGGTCCTGATGTACACATTCTAAGTGCAATTTGTGCACATATATATCTTACTATAACTATAAGCATGATAATATGATAGTGACAATCTCCGTGAAAATATTGAAAAGGTCATCTCACGATATTATATTAATACATTACATATCTATCAAGAATGATAATTCCAAGGTGCAACATTTTCATACAAGTTGATTTAGTTGATTTGTTTATTGAATCTCTGCCAACGATCTTTTGAAAACGGTGCACAAAATTAGAATACAAAGGCTTGAAGATATGAATTGATGCTCTGATAAAGGAAGTTAATGCGTGTTGTACTCTTTTTCTCTTACAAGATTTTGCCTCACTGAGTTTTCCTTGCAAGCTTTTAACGAAGCAACCAAAAGGCATATGTTAGCCATGTGTATTCTTTTTCCTTCACTAGAATTTTTCCACTGAATTTTATTTTAGTTAAAGTTTTAACGAGACACATTATATGCTAAATAGACATTCAAGAGGGAGTGTTATAAATAAAATTATATTTAAGGTGAATGTCTATATATGTTTTAGAGAGAAGTTAGGATTTGCTACTATGTAGCTAAACCACTTCCTAAAAAAATAGAAACGTTTAATTCAATTATAAATCATTCAGAATTAATAAAGATTCTCTCTCCCTACTTTTCTCTACAATATTATTTTTCTTCTTCTTTTATTGTTTTATAACAGTAAAATACTTAAATAGTATGGTAAATAAATACTTTCTCAGACCGCATATTTTATGCCAAACCAATTAGTACGAACAAATGTCTTTACACATATCTACTACTCCAAATCCAACCATGATTAATTAGCGAATATTACATTCTTAACTTAGATATAAACTCGATGCGAAAAATATTTACCGTAATTAATTTATACACTTATTGTAATCCTTTGAGGTTAGGGATAGAAGACAACATAAACTAATAAAGTCATTGCTCCTCCCTTAATCAAAAGTCTCGAGTTCAAACCTTGAATATGAAAAAAAATTTAGTAGGAAGTGCTATCCCCAAATGAAACCTTATCCGATGCGAGTCCTGATATAGTCAGATAAATTTTTAATAGGAAGTGCTATCCCCAAATGAAACCTTACCCGATGCGAGTCCTGATATAGTTAGATTTTAATGCGATACCGAACACAGAATAAGAAAAAAAAAAAAACAAACAAAGTCGGTCACGAGATGAACACCATATCCCATACAACAAGTGGGACCAATGAGAACATTGGTATCTGGTGCTGATTATAGGGAACTAGCCATATACAGGTTCTACCAATGAGATTATGAGAATATTACTTTCTGTTGATAAAAGTGATTTATTTTTTGGCACGTATCTGGAAAAGGAGGTTCCTTACGTCGAAGACAATGACTAGAAGCAAACACAGTATATTCCAAAGTTTGTGTCACCATTTTGCCAATTGAAAAGATATGCTTCAAAGTCCAACAAAAAGAAGGCTCACACTATTCTTTTTCCTTGCCTCAGACCGAGCAAAAATTTACACTTTAACAGCCCCAAAGAGAACACTATACACGCAGATCTTACCCTTACCTTAAGGAGGTAGAGAAAGGTTTCGTGCAACTCAACCGAGCCAAAAGAACTGACTACGGCTCAAGCCTGGCAAGTATGGATATTCAGGTATATGTCGCTTCATTTAAACCTGTTTCGACTTGGTCCCCAACAAAAAAAAAGAGAAAAGAAAAAGAAAGGCACAGAGGTTGAGGATGATTTCTCTTCGATCAAGAAGAAGGGGGTATTACAGTGATATGCCTCAAAGGATGTGATACATCAACTCCACCAGCATGCTCAACAAATTCAGAAGGAGTAAATGATTTTCCATGGCAAACACAGATGATGCTAACCTCCGTTCTATTATTATACCTGTATAAGAACCCCCTTATAGTCTTCCCATTTGGTCCATTACCAGTGGTTGACACACACGGCATTCGAGAAAGCAATGAAATGCCACAATTCTTGATTTCAGACTTTGGAATCTGCTTCAAAGGAGAAGAAAATAGACCTACATTTGCTTGGTTTGTGGAATTGGTACCTACTTTAGCGTCAAATTGCATTCTCTTCTCTGCATTTTGGTTCTGTTCCTCTTTAATAGGAATGACATTAGTTGTAAGTTGTTCAAACTGTGTATACGTTCTACCTGAAGTACTAGGCTGTATCCCTTGTGCATTATCCCTACTGCTTCGACCTGCGAAGCCACCAACTTGTTAGGATCACATGTATTCAATAAAAAGATAAAAGCGTTGAAATAGTAAATGTAGCTAAATGTTCTTTAAATTTCCTCTGTTATAGGAGTTGGTGATCAGCTATATTGCACGGACTTTTCAAAATGCTGCCGCACCTTATTGGATCATCCAAAAAATATCATACTTTTGAAGGATCCGACAAGCACCTAATGACATTTTTGTAGAGTCCGAGCAAAATAGGTGATCAGGGCCAATGTTTATTCACATTGCTTAACTGTTTACCTTTTCTACTAGGCACACACTGGTTTTTTTCCCTTTCAAAATCCAACATTTGGAACCTACTAGCAAAGCTAATGGCCCGACTAATTCAAATTTGCGCCTGATAAACACACTAAAGCAAAGATCAAATGCTCCTATCGAGAAGTTGTCTATCTCCGAGCAAAGAAACTCACACGATATGGCCAATAAAGGCAAATTAAAACATAACGCAGCATTAGGGAGATTCAATTGAATCATAATTTTCAGAACGGGAAGAGGGCAGCTTACAAAAAGTACTTTTAGGAACTTCAAATTAAAAGAAGAAAATATATATTGTTGAATTGTCCCACATCGGTGTTATTTGAGGTCTTTGGTCTCCTCCTTATATGATCTGATCTTGAGAAATCCTTGAATCTATCCTGACTTTCAAGTAGCACTTGATTAAGGGATGAACCCCGAATCCGTACTTTCCGGTATTATGCCTACTCCCCTTTCCTCTTTCAAGTGGGTTGAACTCTTTCTAAGGCAAAAGGCCAAGTGTGTGCCACGAGTGCTCTGTCTTCGAAAAGGCATAATGCTGTTATAGAATCCGCTATTTTAGGAATAGAATAAGCTTTGTGTCCTAACCAGATGCCGTGGGGCGATAAGGGGTGCTTTATCTAAACTAGGCAGGAGAACTTGGCTAACTTTCCTACTCTGATAGCATCTCTGAACGGCAGGTAGCCACAACCGGCGTAATGAAGGAATGAATCTATTAAGTGGGAAAGAGCCCTCGTAAGGCCTCTTTCATCCCTTGCTTATGCTGAATCGAGATTTGGTGTTGAGATAGGCCCAAGGTCCATTTATCATGACTTAAAATGAAAAGAACAAAGTATATTACCTTTAGGAGATGAACTTTGGCATTCTGAAATTGTCGAGGAACATTTTTCCCGAGAGCCATTTGACAACGTTTCGCAATTCTTAACACTGCTTTTGCTGGAGAAATTTCCTTCCGATTCACTACTCCTACATTGATTATAACTCATATTCCCACCCCTATTCTCATTATAACGCCTAAAACCCCGACAATCATCGCCCTCTAGCACATTTTTCTTCATCAATTCCCTTTTCCCAGCATTCTGAGCCCAAAATGGAACTTCAAGATTCTGATTATTTACATTTGAATCTTGATTCAAAGAAAGATTCAAGCTTTTTGCAGCTTCATAGGTACCACATTCATTGCTAAAAGTACCAATTTCCCCTTTTTTACGAACTTTTTGCGCTGAAATTTGTTCGTCATTTTCCATCATTTCTCTATGTATTGCCCTCTTTTGTGACCTTTGGCACTCTATTAACATCTTATAATCTGATTTTTTTGTGCTATAACTTCCTCCAATGGATAATCCTAAACTCAGTTCAATGCCATTATCATCTTCCTTCAAAAGCTCCAACATTTTATAATCCTTCGCCATTAACACAGTTGACATCTATAATTAAAACTTCATAAAACGTTCAGCTTGATTTCTTGTAAAAGCTTTTATCTTTTGGAACAGAGAAGATGAAGAAAGATAAAACAACAGAACAATTTAAGCAGTAAATGTAGAGTCACAGAGAAAAGGCCGGGGAGAAAGCCACGTGGCATGAAAAGAGACGATGAAATGAGAGTTTCATGACACGTAAGATTAATTAGTCCAAAGCGTTTAATAAAGCAAAAGCGTTAATCCACCACCTCAAGACCTGCATGCTCTTTATCTGACACGTGGCTTTGAACCTGTGGCACGTGCACTGAGGTATTCGTTTCTCGACACGTGTCTGAACTTAGCAAGAATGGGCCGCTAATGAATAGTTCGACCAAGTAGGGATGACAATGAGACGGTACAGATAACCTGAGAGTTTGTGATTGTCGGGCGGGATGATTCAAAAAAGGCAGCACAGTGCTCTCAGAATTATTTTTTTGTTTGATCGAACAATTTGCAAGATCATCATTATTTAATGATCGTTCGTATAGCATAGGTACTCCTTGATTTAATCAGGAAGGTAAGTAGACTAGTTCCTATTTGTTGTCTTGATAATTCATAAAGCGTCTTATTTCCGCATTTAATATTGCTATCATAAATGATCTCCGCAACCCAAAATACACTGTCATCAATTCATGTTTCTATTATACAATGAATGATCTGACTTTTGAAATTGTTAGAAGTTTTGAAACGTAAACAAAACTAAAAAGAACTGTCATATTCTTAACTGTTACGGAGTTTTAAAAATTTTACTGCTTTTTTTCCATCTTTTTGTATTACTCCTTCTTATTTTGTTTGCTGGTGGAATTCAATTTAAATTCATATGGAAAAAATTTCGTCTTTTTTTTGTTGAATCACTTATAATTATTACCATATATAATAGCACTACTCTTTGATATTTAATTGTTAAAAAAAATCTGAAACCATATATAGCTTGAGAGACAAATAAACAGCGACCCTTCTACGTTTGAAATATATGAGTGAAAAATTTATTTTGTAAAAGTCTATCTAGTTTTTTTGTCACAATTATCTTTTAAAAGGAAAAGAGAAAATTTTTATGAAAAAAATTTGCAGGTGGAGTGTGAGGCGAGTGGGTGCGGGTTTAAATTTTATACAGGACAAAACGAGTTAAAATTATACGGGTCCTCGCCATCTTAGTGGGACTAATCTAAAAAACTTTCACTTACTCGATTTTTTTGCGGGAAGGCCCTTCTAAAATTACGTTTAACGTCCTTTATGACTTTTCGATCGACTCCTTGGATCGGTAGCTGGGCTCTGGAGCGTTACTACCACGACTACTATCGACCCGAGCCCAAAGAAGGGTTCAGATAGAACTAGACTCGCACCCGCACTGTCACGCACAGCTTGCCATTCCTACGACCAAGTGGGTGAAAAGATTTTGGTGTCTCCTAGGAATGTGTGGTTAACTTCATACGTAGCGAATAAGGACACACGTTGTTTATGTTCTGGTGGGCCCTTGTGGAAAAGACTGGTGAGCTTGAGGCGTGGTGGGGCCAGTTTCAAAGTACACGTCAGCTGTCAGTTAGGTCATTAGAATTTCTGTACGACGGTGCTTTAATATGTATCTATAAAAAATATTAAAGGTCATTTGTTTGGCAAGATATACAGTTTAAAATTTTAAAAAAAAGATTGATACATACTAAGTCAAGGTGTTTGATTAAGTAATTAAATAATTAAAGAAAGACTTTTACTATGTAAATCACATAGGAGTAATAAATAAAGTTTATTTTTCAATCAGTTATGGTAAGAATTTCACATATTTTTTCGTTAAAAGAATGATTTTTGCTAGCGTTTAAGTATAAATTTGATTGAAATTTAAAAAAAAAGTTTCTAAAATTGTGTAGAAAATAATTTTAAAAGTTAAAATTGTATTTGAAAATTAATTATTTGAAAAAAAGTTAAAGTTTGTGAGTGAAAGTTTTACCCCAAATCAATTTTTAAGAAATTGAATTTTTTTTTTCTCAAAAACATAATCATATTTTATAAACAAATAATGTTTTAAATTTTTTTTTGAAAAATGAAGCCAAAATCTATAACCAGACGGGAGCCTTCGAACTTTTCTTACCCGCCTTTATTGAGAAAGAAGAGATCTAAAAGTTGGACATCCATCGCTGCCGTGATGACGCGGTTGAATGTTCATTCGATCCAACACCCGGCCGATCAAACCTATCCTTGGGTTTCTCTTTGTTTCAGGTTGAATCCTAACTAGTTTTCAAAAAGATAAAATCAGTTTTTCTTTGAGATTGTATAAAAGAAGTGCCTCACATAAAAAAGTATCAGAGAGCTAAGTTCTGAAATATTTCTTCATTCAATTTCCACCACGTTTATGATATAACAATCTCCTGTGATTGAGATTTCAAATACAGAAAATACCCCAATCTCCAAAACAAAAACTTTTGCTTCTTTCTCGAAGAAAAGATAGGATGGAGAAACTGATTTCACATAATAACTTAAGAACTGACAAATGTTACAGTCTCTGTTGATATAGTCATTAGCCTTTTACACTGGCGTTGGCAGGCGAACGATCAATTGGCCGCTCATAACACTGCAAATCAAGAAAGACAACATATTAGATTTGCTAAAACTTGTGTACAAGAAATTGGATTTACGATTGTAGCTGAACTACATGGGCTAAATGACTCACCTTTTTACGTAATAATAACAGAAATCGGCCAAGATAAACGTTTGAACAATTTCTGCCAAAAAGACCATTGGTATCCAGAAGTAACCGCGGCCAGCCAAGTAAATATATGCTCCAGCAGTGTCATAAACCTGTATAGGAATAGTTGCAGTTCTTAAGTTTACATTATAGAGCTTAGACTCTTTGATAATGGACTAATGTGTAAGTTGCCATTTGGACCATATTATTTGCAAGAGCGAATTCAGAATTTAGAGTTAGCAGGTTATAAATGAGTGTAATCTTATTATATATATAAATCTTAAAAAAATTTCACACAGGTATACATAGTCCGAGCCAAAGATTCAGTTGAACCATAAGATCGGCCCTTGATCTGCCTCTCATTGTTCATAACGTCCAACAAAGAGGAAAATCAGGGAAGGGATGTAGGACTTATTAATTCAAGAAGATATAGAGAAGAAGACAACACTAAAAAACTAACCTGAATAATCCAATGAGCACAACCTAAGAATCTTGCAACACCCAGTGCAAAAACATAATGGGCTGAAAATGGTTCAATTATCTGAAATGCAACAATATAACATATTATTGGCTTTTTATTTAGGGAAGATAATGTTTAAGAAGAAGATAATGTTTAAGAAGAAGACGTGCTTTTTTTCTCTCTCTATATTTTGGAAAAGATGAGATATGAACCTGAACATTCTGCATCAAGCGAAGCTGAGGAAGCACCGAGACAGATTCCAGGTACACACAAAAAGACCAAAGCATCCGGTTGATGAGAATATGAGTTGTAGTAGGATGGACAAAGAAGGCTATAACCGCGGCAGGAACTATCTGTGCAAACGAGTGGCATGGCTCAAAAGCAATACTATGAAGCAACTCTATTTGCACATAGTAGATCATTTATAAACCGCCATCTCAGCAAAAGATGGCACTTTCTTGTATCAAAGCAGTTTAGTAAAAATTATCAACCAGGAAACAGACTTCAAGCCCGAAATTTGTGTAAGACTGATTTCGGGCATATGGACAAGTGAGGGAAGATAAGTCTTTCTAATGCAATTCAAGCAGGAAGGAGTAGTAATATTAAAAACAAGCAAAGGTATCTGTAATATTAGTAAACTAGAAGGGAAGCTGTTACAGTTTATCAAAAGAACAAATCAATGAGGCAACAAATCTTTAGTGTACTAATTTTAGTCCCTCCACGGACATCCTATACAACTAGAAAGATGCATTTTAATATGATTTTGTACTCGTACATAGCCGTCTGACAGATGTATTAATATTTAAATTCATATCTTTTTGTCAATGATGCATATTTGTAATCTTTCTTTACTTGAACAACAAAATTTTGACCTTCTTCCTTCTAATTTCTTTGCTTCATTTGGTAACAATGTACATGCATCTAATAGAACTTATATAAGTCTAGATCATCGCAAATGGGGGCAAGTGATCATGTGTGGAAGAAAAACAATAAAAATAGAATAACATTTTATCATTGACAGGGTAAACGGGATCACATTTGGACATAGAAATAATGCTTATACGAAAAGTATATGGTACCAATATAAGCTTAGGAACTACTCAAAGAATTAGCAGAAACCAGCATTTGATTCAACAAAAATCACACAGGAAAGAGTCGGAGAGAAATTGTATTTACCGGATAATATAAGGGCATGTTATCCAGATCTGCCATGTAGGATGATTTCAGCTTGAACTTCATCATATATATAACCCACAATGTTGCCACGAGAGTGATTAGATCAAGCACAGTGTGGATATCTGCTTCCATGATAAAACTACAGTATAATCTGACAGCCAAAAATATAGCTGTAAGCACTTGAGTCTTCAATGAAAGACCTAATAAAGCAGGAAAAGAAAGAACATCAGACAAATGGTGAAAAAGAATCTTTTTTTGGCAGAGTAGAAAAGAATGACTAAACGTCAAATCGCAAATTCGTATAAATTGTAAATAATTTGACAAGTGCTACAAGTAAAAACAGCTCATGTTGGACTTCTTGCATTCTGCATGTAATAACATGGTTCTGAAGTAGCACATTTTATACAACAGGAACACATTGGACAATTATCTTATCAAGGGATAATAGGGAATGTAAAAGATTTACACAGTCATAACGTTAAATAGATTAAAAGAAAGTGCTTTATTTTGCCTTGAGCAAAAAGAATCATCTTTTTGATGTCACAATGTAACTGTCCGAGAGCAAAATGAATCATCCTTTTGGACATATCATTTCTTGTAAGGCAGCATGTCTTTCAGTTTGACACACATAAATATGTTCCTGAATCCTGGCCAGAGGCGGATCCAGGATTTGAAGGTTCCGGGTGCTATATTTGCTTTGGACTTTGACTTATCTCTTTTGAGTTTCGATTCGGGTTATTTGTCTTTTGGGTTTATATAGACAAATCGATCAAATAAAAAACAAGTTAATAATTATGTTGAGCAAAGCATAAAACTTCAATAATATAACTAATATCAACAAAAAGTAGTATTATTCATTTACAATTGTCTTCGACGAGTTTTCATATTCTAGAGTTATGTTTGACTAAAAGATGGGGAAATAGGACTAAAACTCACTATAGATGCAAATTTAGATACTCAAAGCAAAAACTAACTTAATAAATACTAGAAAGTTTCTTTTTTTTTGGTAGAACACTATAAACTTTGAGATAGAAAAGCAAGAACATATAAAATTAAGAAAGTCAATAGGAACTCATAAGAAAAAAAGAGTCAGCAGCAATTGGAGGAAAGTAAAAAAAAGAAGAAACAAGGAAAAGAAAGAAAAGAAGAAGGAAAAAAAGAAGAAAAAGAGAACGAATCTCCTGTAACCAGCAAAACAGAATTAGTTACGAAAAATGCAATAACTTGGGCTCGATCCCACGCCCTGAGGGCGAAACTTTTAAGCCTGCGTCAGTGGCACCAAGCAGTCATTTGTTATTACGGGTGCCACTTTATTTATTTATCCAATTTTCTGTATATGCATACAACATTTCGGACCGAGGTGTGCGGATGGCGTACCACCCCGTTCCTCCTTAGTAGATCCGCCCCTGAATTCCTGACAATCATCATGAAACAGATTTGATACACACTCTTACTTTAGCAATCGAATGATCTGTGACAATAACTCAAGTAGTCACATTCAACTGTATCAATTTTTTTATAAGGTATAGATGCAAGAGAATTCCTCATTGATGTTGGCATCCTGACCAACCCAAAAGGTACAGCCAAGTCCAAGACGAGCACGAAAGTCGTTTTGTTTTTTTACCTTATTATTCAATCAGAAATGACTGGCCTTGAAAGGGCCACATAATTGGACACTGTCTCATGACTCAAACAATTCAATAAATAACTAAAATCCACTTTTTCTTTTTCCTGTTTTTTCTTTGGTTTGGTTGTAGGTGGGTGGTTATTTTTTTTTTTT
>MCJB01023918.1:92207-144050 GCA_002018475.1 Nicotiana obtusifolia
TTAGAGGTCTACGAAAAAACTGATTTATAAAAAGAATGTCCCAAATTTAATGTCAGCAAAGTAAAGTGTCAAAGGAGAAAAAGGAACACAGAAAGGAGAACTCTTTTAGCTGCCACAGATAAACAGTGAATACAATAAAAATTAACTCATCTAAATTTATAAAGATGCCGAGAAAAAAAACATATCTATTTATCAAAAAGTGGATAAAAAATTATTTGTAAAAGCATATAATCAAAAATGAAATTCCCACGGAGTCCAAATTTTACTTTGTCAGATAATGAAACAACTCAATCAAAGGGAAACTACACAAAAAGCAATAAAATTTGCACAGAGCAGACTAGCAGTAACAGAGTAACACGAAAATTTCCAATTTTCTAGCTTGTATATCGAGAAAAAAGAGCATCATGCAAATAAAAATAAAAGAATTAATTTTTATCACCAATAAACCAAAGATTTTACGACTGAAATTACCAGAGCAAGTTTTGAGGGTGGTCAATTTGTAAATCAAAACCAAAAGCCCAATCAAATGAATAGCTTCAGCCATAACAAAGAAGTAGTTGTGATCATGGACGACCAACTTGAGAGTAACCAATAACGTAAGCGCTGTGGTTAAACCCAAAAAGATTTTCACTTTCTTCGATTGTCTTCGAACCCATGAAAACAGTTTCCTCGCCGGCGATATAATCCCTTTTTGACCCATCTCCGTTTCCGTCCGATCACCGGATTTTTTTTCTTTTTTTCTTCTTTTTTTCTTTTCTGAGGATTTGTTGAAGAGTTTAACGTTTTACTTGAGGAGCTTTTAATGCTTTGAAAATGGCGGAGTTTTTGTAGTGAAGTGGGAAAGGAGGCTGGTCTACGTAAGCGTGACCAATGATAAACGGACACGTGGATTATTAAATATTTTACCCAGTCGGATTAGATTATTTTTAGGATTAGATTTCCATAACGGATTTGGTGTGTTTTGGTCATCTTCCAACATTCAGTTTCTTCTATTTTCCTTTTTATTTATTTATTTGGAGAGTAAGTATTAATTTCAGAATATCATATTATTTTGTATTCAGTGTCTGATACTTTTATTAATTTTTTATTATCCGGAATTGAGTCGTTTAAGTTTTTAAATCAAAAGCAATGCCTACTAATATTTCTTTTTTAAAAAAAATTCGAACTTGAGATATCTGATTAAGAGAACAACATATACGGATCCCCTCCACCTTTTTTTCATTACTAATGGAATATCCTTCATTATTTTACTAAAAATGGAACGAAATGATCTTGTTTTGTTCCTCGGTTGAAAAGAGATATCTTGAGCAATCGAAGAAGCACTTTGATAAACAGATTTGATCTTGACCGATTCAATTAAAATATTAGTGTTTGTTCTATTAGCGATCATTATCACCATTAATCCTTGTGGTAATCTCGTTCCATCAATCTAACTATTATGATGGACATTTATTGTTATTTAATGTTTAAAATGGTAAAACATAAGTCACTTGTGAAATATAAGAGTTGACCCTACAATAATACTCTATGTAATATAGGAGTGTCTTTTCTTTTCTTGGTTTAATGTATTCCATTAAGTCAAATGCGAAATCTCTAATCTGACTTGGACACATAAATAATTCTCGTCGTCGAAAGAAATTTGAGATTCCGTAAGTAACTCAATGAGTACTTTCTAAGAAGGGTTTGGTATGATGATGCACAACATGTTGCTTTTTTGTTTGTTGCTAATGTATTAAAGTTGCATGGTGTGCCTCGTACTATTGTTAGTGATAGAGATGCAAAGTTTTTGAGTCACTTTTGAAAGTGCTTGTGGGGTGTTCTTGGCACCAAACTGTTATTTTCTACGTCTCATCATTCACATAATGATGGTCAGACTGAGGTTGTTAACCGAACATTGGGAGCTCTCCTTCGAACTATGACCGTAGGGAAGGCAGGGACGTGGGCTGATAGATTGCTTATTATGGAGTTTGTTTATAATAGAATTGTGCATAAAATGACTAGTATTACTCTATTTGAATGTGTTTATAGCTTTAATCCCGCAACCGCGCTGGTCGTAATAAATCGACTTTCATGCTAGTTCTTGCTCCAGCATGAGAGTTTCATTTCATTAACCAAGAAAGGATTAAATAATAATAATTACTGACTAGAAAAATATTAAAGAATAATTAATAAACAATATTGTAGCTGAACCAAGTCTACGTATGATCACCTAACATAAATCTTCTCTAATGATTACGTGATTCTTCGTTAAGATTGAACTTTGACATCTTTTTCTATATGAAAATAATATTATTGGAAAGTAAACTCAAACAATTAATAACTACTAGTTATCATTGAACTGCTGCAGTAGTCAAAATATCATAATCTGTTAATTATTTTCAAATGAGTTTTCCTAATATTTCTGACTCTTCAAAATAATTGATAAGTGATCATTTTATATTTGTATTGTCTAATCTCTTTTTATTTTCTTTTTCGAATCATCATTTTGTCCAATTTTTACATCACACTCTTTGGAATATATTCGTCTTGCATAAATACAAATTACTTGTACGTCAATTTTAATTTAAAGTTGTAAAATTTTAAAGATTCATTTTTTTTATGTCAAATTAACGTCTAATTCAAATTATTTCAAGATGTGGCGTATATTCAAACACTTTTTTTTAGAGATTGAAAAATGAATAATGCAAACTTAAACTGAAAATTTGTATGCACACCCTTAGAGACTGCATTAATTCGTCAAAGACAAATTTTTGACCTTTCTCCTTCTTTCCTGGCCTTAATAAAAATCTATTATTGCTCTAGAACATATTAAAAAGGAAAAAGTAATAATTTTGTGGCTCATTACAAATTTATTTTTAGTTTTATGATATTTTTTTTTAGCACATGAGAGATTTATTTTTTACACGTAAGAGATCTAAAAAAGATATTTTCTTAAATTTAACATTGTAAAAAGCCATAAAGGCCAAAAACCCCTTTGCGGTTGCTATTTGTATATCATGCCTTTTTATAAATTTATATTCAAAAAAATTACCTTTTTAGATCTCTTATGTGTAAAAGAAAGATCTTTTACGTGTAAAAGCAAATCTCTCATGTGTAAAAAATATATAGGTTAAAAAACTAAAAACTCTTATGAAATGATAAAAGAAGAAGAAGAAGAGAATTGTAGAGAAAGGTAGAGAGACAGAATTCTTATTGATTTGGGATGATTTACAATAGAATATAACCCTTCTATTTATAGAAAAAAAAATGACTTAGCCACCAAGTAACAATCCCTAAAATCTCTCTAAAATATAGACATTCACCTTAAATAAAATTCAATTTATAACACTCCCCTTGAATGTCTATTCAATAGATAATGTGTCTCGTTAAAACCTTAAATACAATATCTCTGGCACAATTGTTTGAAGAAAGTGAAAACAACAAGATAAAAGAGATACAGGGCTGCGGACGCCAACAACTACCTCGTAGTCTCTGAATCACTGCTCTGACAGTCGTAGTCAATGCCTCGGAGCGGAATCAATAACGCCTGAATCTGCACACATGGTGCAGGGAGTAATGTGAGTTCTTCCAACTCAGTGAGTAATAATCATAAATAATGACTGGAAGTAAGGAAACACGTAAAGCACAAGGCAATGCATAATGAAGCAGCAAAACATTATTTGAAAACAGTAAGTCCGTGAGAAATCAAGCAAAAACTTCCCAGCTCTGGTTACCAGTTGCCATTGTTACCAACTGTAACATCCCTGGGCTCAGTATCATTTAAAAATCACGCCCCTCGGGCAATAACACTTTAAAAACAGTATCATTTCCCCAGCTCTAGTTACCGGTTGCCATTGTTACCAACTGTAACATCACTGGGTACCCTGCGCTCACTGGGGGTGTACAGACTCCGGGAGGGGCCCCTTACGGCCCAAACTCTATATCATATCTCGTGGCGGCGTGCCACCCGATTCCCTTTACATTATATCTCGTGGTAGGCGTACCACCCGATCACATTTAAATGTCATTTAAATCTCAAAACTAAGTAAAAGTGGTTGAATTTGTAAAACAGTGGAAAACAACATGTCTGAGTTCAGGTAATGAATCAAACAGTGATAGATACCCCCGAAGGGTTCAAATAACCGGCACGAAGCCCAAATATGGCAATCAGCCCAAATCATGATGATATCAAATAAGTTCTAATCAAATATGTAGCAAAATCATCAACCGGGACGGACGAAGTCACAATCCCCTGTAGTAAACGACCTCACGCTCATCATCGAGCGTGTGCCTCACCTCAATATAGCATTACGATGCGCAACTCAGGGGTTTCAAACCCTCAGGACATCATTTACAATCACTACTCACGTCAAACCGGCTAAATCTCTAGCCCACGACGCCCTTGCCCTTCGAATTGGCCTCCACGTGCGTCGAATCTATCCAAAATTAGAACTAATATGTCATAATGTGCTGGGGTAACAAAGCCCACGCGAAAACAATCAATAATACTAAGAAATTTCAAAATTAGCAAAACCCGAGCCCCGGGCCCACTTCTTGAAATTCGGTAATTTTCACATCAACGGGTTCCTTATCTCCCCACGAGTTCAATCATGCCAAAATTATCGAATTCCTACATCGGCCCGACCTCCAAGTCTTAAAATCTAAGCTTAGGGTTTTTTCACAATTTCCCCAACTTAATTACAAATTACGTACTAGAATAGCAGTAGGTTTGGATAATTTGACCAAGATTAAGTCAAGAACACTTACTCCGATGTTTTCCCTTGGAAATCTTCCAAGAATTGCCTCAACACTTGCTTCAACCCGAGCTCTATAGCTCCAACAATGTTCAAGATGGTCGAAACTCCTCCTCTTGAGGATTTGTCCAAGAAAATGTCCTTTGGCTATAGTTTTAAGGTTGATTTGCAGTGATTTTATGGTGTTTGGAGGTGTTTCTCTTTGTGGGTAACGGAAAATGGATTTTGCATGGTAATTGGGCACTGATTTCTATTTATAAATGGGTCAAAAATCGAGACAAAACGCCCCTGTCAGGGTCAAGTATGCGATCGCATATCTGTCGCATAACAGATATGCGGTTCGCATATTTGACGCAACCATCGCAGATTGAACCCTAGCCTTCATCGCAAAATCAGTGTGAGGAATGGTTTGCGGTCCGCATGTCAAAAATGCGACCGTATTCTTGACCGCATTCCGATATTGATTTTTGTCCGGAAATCTGTCCAAGTCTGCGGTCTCAGCATGGTGAAATGTGGTCCGCATTTCTAACAGTATTTTTGACACAAATATTGCCCAGAAATCTGTTTGAGTTTGCTATCTTGTTGTGAGATATGCGGTCCGCATTTGAGAAATGCGACCGCATTCTCAGCTTCTGGTTTTTCAGCAAATTTTTCTTCCAACGAGGAAATAGTCCGTTCAACCATCCAAAACTCACCCGAGGCCACTAGCACCTCAACCAGATACACCAACCTACCCCATAAACATTATTCAAACTAGTTCCAACCTTTGGAACGCCCAAACAACCTCTCAACGCCAAATTCGAGTTGGATTCAAGCCTAAGGATTTTAAAATTTTCTAAATCGCTCTTTTGATCTAGACCCAACCAAACCACGTCCGGATGACCTGAAATTTAGTACACAAGTCCTAAATCACATATCGAAACTACAGCAACTTTCGAAATCCCATTCCGACCCTTGGATCAAAATTTCGCCTATCAACCGGAAATCGCCAAAATTCTAACTTCACCAATTCAAGCCTAATTCTATACGGGACTTCCGAAACTAATTCCGATCACAATTCTAAGTCATAAATCACCTCCCGAAACTAACCGAACCGTCGGAACTCACATTCGAGCCCT
Organism: Nicotiana obtusifolia; assembly: GCA_002018475.1. Classification (NCBI taxonomy): domain Eukaryota; kingdom Viridiplantae; phylum Streptophyta; class Magnoliopsida; order Solanales; family Solanaceae; genus Nicotiana; species Nicotiana obtusifolia. The sequence continues at coordinate 98,059 of MCJB01023918.1, forward strand.
CTAACTCATAAGTCAACATCCGGTTGACTTTTACAACTTAAACCTTCATAAAAGAGACTAAGTGTCTCATTTCTTACTAAATCTACTCCGAACGCAAACCATTCAACATGATTACATAAACACGGATGACGAGGCATAATACGGTAGAAATGGAAAAACAGAGCGGTAACTCATGAGACGACTAGCTGGGTCGTAACATTCTCCCCCACTTAAACAAACGTTCGTCCTTGAACGAGTCAAGAAACATACCTGGAGCCTCGAATAGGTGAGGATATCTGCTCCGCATCACCCGCTCGGTTTCCCAGGTAGCCTCCTCCACGGACTGACCTCTCCACTGAACTTTTACTGAAGCCATCTCCTTGGACCTCAACTTCCGAACCTGACGATCCAAAATCACCACTGGATCCACCTCGTAGGTCAGATCATTATCCAACTGAATCGTGCTGAAGTCCAAATATGAGACGGGTCCCCAATATACTTCTTCATCCTTCTCCACCAATAGTGTTGTTTCAAGTCCTGATACATCTTCGCGGCACCCGGATGAATGGAATACCGTGAGCTATGGGTCTCCTCCAGAATCAACTCCCGAAGCCCATCCACATTGGGTACACAAATCCGGCCCTGCATCCTCAACACTCCATCGTCGTCGATGGTCACATCTTTAGCATCATTATGCTGGACTCTATCCTTAAGGACAAGCAAATGCGGATCGTCATACTGACGCTCCCTGATGCGATCATATAACGAAGCGCAAGCCAACACCCGATTAGATTCCGAGATGTCTAATCTCACAAACCTGTTGGCCAAGGTCTGGACATCGACTATGAGAGGTCTCTCCCCAACTGGAATATATGCCGAACTCCCCATACTTACTGCTTTTCGGCTTAAAGCATCGGCCACCACATTGGCCTTTCCCCGATGGTACAATATGGTAATATCATAATCCTTGAGCAACTTCAACCATCGCCGCTGCCTCAAATTTAGATCCTTTTGCTTGAACAAATGTTGAAGGCTACGATGATCGGTAAACACCTCACAAGATACGCCGTACAAGTAATGCCTCCAAATCTTCAATGCATGGACTATGGCAGCCAGCTCCAAATCATGCACGGGGTAGTTCTTCTCATGAGGCTTCAACTGTCGAGAAGCATAAGCAATAACTCTACCCTCCTACATTAGTACACAACCGATCCCAACTCTCGAGGCATCACAATATACGGTATACGAACTTGGGGCTGATGGTAGAACCAATACTGGAGCTGTGGTCAAGGCCGTCTTAAGCTTCTGAAAGCTCTCCTCACACTTGTTCGACCATACAAATGGAACACCCTTATGAGTCAATTTGGTCAAAGGCGATGCAATGGATGAGAAACCCTGAATAAACCGACGATAGTAGCCTACCAACCCAAGAAAGCTGCGAATCTCTGTGACTGAGGACGGTCTAGGCCAACTCTGAACCGCCTCTATCTTCTTTGGACCAACCTGTATACCCTTGCTGGACACTACGTGTCCTAAGAAAGCCACTGAATTGAGTCAAAACTCACACTTAGAGAATTTTGCATAGAGCTTCTCCTCCCTCAATCTCTGCAATACAATTCGCAAATGCTCTGTGTGCTCTTCCTGGCTACGCGAGTACACCAGGATATCAGATAAGGCCGGAATACATTGTTCATTAACTGCATGAACGCTGTTGGGGCATTGGTTAGCCCAAAAGACATAACAAGAAATTCATAGTGCCATATCTAGACCGGAAAACAGTCTTAAGAATATCTGCATCCCTAATCTTTAACTGGTGATATCCTGAACGAAGATCAATCTTAGAGAACACTCGTGATCCCTAAAGCTGGTCGAATAAATCATCGATGCGAGGCAAAGGATATTTGTTCTTGATTGTTACCTTGTTCAATTGCCTATAATCGATGCACATTCTCATCGTGCCATCCTTCTTTTTCACAAATAGAACCGGTGCACCCCAAGGTGACACACTAGGCCGAATGAACCCCTTATATAGGAGTTCCTGAAGTTGCTCCTTTAATTCTTTCAACTCTGCTGGTGCCATATGATACGGCGGAATAGAAATGGGCTGAGTGCCCGGCACCATGTCAATACCAAAATCAATATCCCTTTCCGGCGGCATGCCCGGCAGGTTTGCAGAAAATACATCGGGAAAATCCCTCACAATTGGGAGGTAGGAAAGGCAACCTTTCCCAACCATACGCTGGGCCTTTAAGAACGATATCACCCTACTAGGAGTATAATCAGTCACGCCATGCCACTCGATCCGCGGTACACCCGGCATGGCCAGAGTAACTATCTTAGCATGACAGTCTAAAATCGCACGACACAGAGATAACCAATCCATGCTCAAAATGACATCAAAATCTACCATGCTTAATAGCAATAGGTCCACTCGGGTCTCCAGACCCCCAATAGTTACTACACATGACCGGTACACACGGTCTACAATAAAAATATCGCCCATCGGGGTAAACACATGAACGGGTAAAGCAAGAAACTCCAGGGGCATACCCAAATAATGAGCAAAATATGAGGACACATATGAATAGGTGGAACCGGGATCAAATAATACAGAGGCATCTTTGTGGCAGATTGAAACAATACCTGTAATAATGGCATCTGAAGCACTGGCATCAGTCTTGCCTGGAATAGCATAGAATCGAGCCTGGCCACTGCCTGCTCGACCTCCCCCCTCTGGGGCGACCTCTGGCTGCCTGACCTCTACCCCTAGCTGTTTGGGCGGGTGGTAAAGTAACTGGAGTAGAAGTCGAGGGCTGACCCCTCTGCTGGGATGATCTAGCACCACGATGAGGATAATGCCTCCACACGTGGCCCATTTCGCCACACTCATAACAACTCCCTGGTGCTCTAGCAGATGCACTCGGCATAAGAGGACCCTGGGCCGATGGAGCATGAGCTGGAAGGGCGCTGAGTGATGACTGGCCCTGCTGCAACCCATGATAACCACGACCTGCAGATGCCCAACAATACTCTGGGCGGGCTAACCGAGCAGGCCTGAAGGAACGACCTCTACCCTGCTGAAACTGGCCTCTCGAAGGAGCATTACTGTAACTGCTTGATCCTCGAGGCCTCTTAGCCTCCCTTTCCTCTTGCTCCTGACGGCAAACCGTCTCAATCTCCCTGGTCATGAGGATACGGAGATGATAGTTAAAGCCATCCACAAACCTCTTGATCCTTTCACAATCAGTCAAAACCATCCAAACAGCATGACAAGTCAATTCAGAAAATCTTGATCGTACTACGACACAGTCATATCCCCCTGTCGCAGCCATTCAAACTGTCTACGCAGCTCCTCTCTGAGGGACTGCGGCACATACTTCTCCAAGAAAAGAGCGGAGAATTGTTGCCAAGTAAGGGGCACTGCATCAACCAGCCTATGCCTCTCGTACGCCTCCCACCAATTAAAGGCAGCTCCCATAAACTGAAATATGATAAAGGCCACACCACTAGACTCAAGAATCCCGGCTGTCCGGAGCATTCGTTGGCACTTGTCAAGAAAACCCTAGGCATCCTCGCCCTCAGCACCACTGAATGACGGAGGCTGGAGTCTACCAAACCTCTCAACACGACGTTGCTCATCGTCTGGTATAACTGGTACTATGTATTCCTGAGCTGGTGCGACCGGCTGGGCTGGAGGTGCCCCCAGCATCTGAGGTCCCTACACTACCTGCTCAAGTGTACGGGCAACAGGGGTTTGATTGCCTCCCCCGGCCTGTGTAGTAGTTGCGGCTGTGGTGGCTGAAACCGCCTGAGCCAGGCCCGTGCAAATCGATAATATCTGACCCAAGGTCTCCTGAAGACCAGGAATAGCGATAGGCACAGCTAGTGCCTGAATTGGGTGCTGCTGGAGCCTGTTCCTGAGCTGGGGCAGCTGGTGGATCAACATATGCTGCCCTCGCCGCTCTGCCTCTACCACGACCACGACCGCGTCCACAGCCTCTAGTGGCCTTAATGGGTGGTACAGGTGGTCGTCCACCTCGTCCGGTAGTTCGCGGCCTCACCATCAGTGAGAGGACAGGATAACAGAAGTTTAGTACTTGGATTAACAAGTTCGCACGACAAGAATTTCAAGAATATGGAGTTTTTCCTAAAAAGGTTCTGCAGCCTCTCGAAGATAAGTACAGACGTCTCCGTACCGATCCGCGAGACTCTACTAAACCCGCTCATGACTTGTGAGACCTATGTAACCTAGGCTCTGTCACCAACTTGTCACGACCCAAATCCCAAACCCGGTCGTGATGGCGCCTCTCGTGAAGACAGGGCCAACCGATTCGAACTGAACTCATTTTTTGGCAGTTATTACAGTACTTACATATTTTAATAACAACAATTTGCGGAAATATAGTTAACCATCCCAACAGCAGCCCAAAACGGGGTGTCATAATGTCATGAGCAACTAATGAAATCCTAATAATAAGATTACTATTACAATATCTCTGGCACAATTATTTGAAGAAAGTGAAAACAACAAGATAAAAGAGATATGGGGCTGCGGACGCCAACAGCTACCGCGTAGTCTCTGAATCACCGCTCTGACAGTCGTAGTCAATGCCTCGGAGCGGAATCAATAACGCCTGAATCTGCACACATGGTGCAGGGAGTAATGTGAGTACTTCCAACTCAGTGAGTAATAATCATAAATAATGACTGGAAGTAAGGAAACACGTAAAGCACAAGGCAATGCATAATGAAGCAGCAAAACATTATTTGAAAACAGTAAGTCTGTGAGAAATCAAGCAAAAACTTCCCAGCTCTGGTTACCAGTTGCCATTGTTACCAACTGTAACATCCCTGGGCTCAGTATCATTTAAAAATCACGCCCCTCGGGGAATAACACTTTAAAAACAGTATCATTTCCCCAGCTCTAGTTACCGGTTGCCATTGTTACCAACTGTAACATCACTGGGTACCCTGCGCTCACTGGGGGTGTACAGACTCCGGGAGGGGCCCCTTACGGCCCAAGCTCTATATCATATCTCGTGGCGGCGTGCCACCCGATCCCCTTTACATTATATCTCGTGGTAGGCGTACCACCCGATCCCATTTAAATGTCATTTAAATCTCAAAACTAAGTAAAAGTGGTTGAATTTGTAAAACAGTGGAAAACAACATGTCTGAGTTCAGGTAATGAATCAAACAGTGATAGATACCCCCGAAGGGTTCAAATAACCGGCACGAAGCCCAAATATGGCAATCAGCCCAAATCATGATGATATCAAATAAGTTCCAATCAAATATGTAGCAAAATCATCAACCGGGACGGACGAAGTCACAATCCCTTATAGTAAACGACCCCACGCTCATCATCGAGCGTGTGCCTCACCTCAATATAGCATTACGATGCGCAACTCAGGGGTTTCAAACCCTCAGGACATCATTTACAATCACTACTCACGTCAAACCGGCTAAATCTCTAGCCCACGACGCCCTTGCCCTTCGAATTGGCCTCCACGTGCGTCGAATCTATCCAAAATTAGAACTAATATGTCATAATGTGCTGGGGTAACAAAGCCCACGCGAAAACAATCAATAATACTAAGAAATTTCAAAATTAGCAAAACCCGAGCCCCGGGCCCACTTCTTGAAATTCGATAATTTTTACATCAACGGGTTCCTTATCTCCCCACGAGTTCAATCATACCAAAATTATCGAATTCCTACATCGGCCCGACCTCCAAGTCTTAAAATCTAAGCTTAGGGTTTTTTCACAATTTCCCCAACTTAATTACAAATTACGTACTAGAATAGCAGTAGGTTTGGGTAATTTGACCAAGATTAAGTCAAGAACACTTACCCCGATTTTTTCCCTTGGAAATCTTCCAAGAATTGCCTCAACACTTGCTTCAACCCGAGCTCTATAGCTCCAACAATGTTCAAGATGGTCGAAACTCCTCCTCTTGAGGATTTGTACAAGAAAATGTCCTTTGGCTATAGTTTTAAGGTTGATTTGCTGTGATTTTATGGTGTTTGGAGGTGTTTCTCTTTGTGGGCAACGGAAAATGGGTTTTGCATGGCAATTGGGCACTGATTTCTATTTATAAAGGGGTCAAAAATCGAGACAAAATGCCCCTGTCAGGGTCAAGTATGCGATCGCATATCTGTCGCATAACAGATATGCGGTTCGCATATTTGACGCAACCATCGCAGATTGAACCCTAGCCTTCATCGCAAAATCAGTGTGAGGCATGGTTTGCGGTCTGCATGTTAAGAATGCGACCGCATTCTTGACCGCATTTCGATATTGATTTTTGTCCAGAAATCTGTCCAAGTCTGCGGTCTCAGCATGGTGAAATGCGGTCCGCATTTCAGAAATGCGATCGCATTTCTGACAGCATTTTTGACACAAATATTGCCCAGAAATTTGTTTGAGTTTGCTATCTTGTTGTGAGATATGCGGTCCGCATTTGAGAAAAGCGACCGCATTCTCAGCTTCTGGTTTTTCAGCAAATTTTTCTTCCAACGAGGAAATAGTCCGTTCAACCATCCAAAACTCACCCGAGGCCATTAGCACTTCAACCAGATACACCAACCTACCCTATAACATTATTCAAACTAGTTCCAACCTTTGGAATGCCCAAACAACCTCTCAACGCCAAATTCGAGTCGGATTCAAGCCTAAGGATTTTAAAATCTTCTAAATCGCTCTTTTGATCTAGACCCAACCAAACCACGACCGTATGACCTGAAATTTAATACACAAGTCCTAAATCACATATCGAAACTACAGCAACTTTCGAAATTCCATTCCGACCCTTGGATCAAAATTTCGCCTATCAACCGGAAATCTCCAAAATTCTAACTTCACCAATTCAAGCCTAATTCTGCACGAGACTTCCGAAACGAATTCCGATCACACTCCTAAGTCATAAATTACCTCCCGAAACTAACCGAACCATCGGAACTCACATTCGAGCCCTCTAACTCATAAGTCAACATTCGGTTGACTTTTACAACCTAAACCTTCTTGAAAGAGACTAAGCGTCTCATTTCTTACTAAATCTACTCCGAACGCAAACCATTCAACGTGATTACATAAACACGGATGACGAGGCATAATAAGGTAGAAATGGAGAAAATAGAGCGGTAACTCATGAGACGACTAGCTAGGTTGTCACACCTGATGAGAGCATCAATTCACATCCTTGAACCTCCGCATCCCAATTTTGTACACTAGCTTCTTGAAGGTTGACATCAATAGAGATTTGATGAACGAATCAGTCATATTATTATTTGAATGAATATGTTGCACCTTGAAATTATCATTCTTGTATATATGTAATGTCTTCATATAATGTCGTTGAATAGCCTTTTCAATATCTCTATAGAGATATTCTATCTATCACATTATCATGCTTATAGTTATACCCGGATACATATGTGCACAAATCGCACTTAGGATGTGATACCTCAGGACCAAGAATTGTATATGCTTTAAGCGATTTAAATCTTCAGGGATTGTCATATAAGTTAAGTCATATAAGCCATGTGAATAGACTTTAGATTTATATCAATTTTTTCATGTCATGCAAAACATATAAAATACACGAAAGTGATTGCACATACCATTGGCTTTATATTTTTGAGTGTTTGAACTATGTGTCCAGAACTACATGTCTTTCACATGAAACCAATTCTACTTGAATTGTTTCTCCAGACTTAAAATCCTCATATATATTTAGCATTATCATAGATGTAATCGACGAACATTTTATATTGATTTTAACCAGGGACAGATCTACTAAGGAGGAATGGGGTGGTACGCTACCCACACACCTCGGTCGAAATGTTTCGACCGAGGTGTGTGGGTAGCGTACCACCCCTTTCCTCCTTAGTATGTATATATATATATATATATATATATATATGTATAGAACATTGGATAAATAAATAAAGTGGCACCGAATTAACAAATGACTCTTGGTGCCATTGGCGCATGCTTAAAGTTTCGCCCTCAGGGCGTAAGGATCGAACCTAAGCTATTGCATTTTTCGTAACTAATTCTGTTTTATACGGGAGATCTGTTCTCCTTTTTCTTCTTTTTTTCCCTTCTTTTCTTTCTTTTCCTCGTTTCTTCTTCTTCTTCTTCTTTTTACTTTCCTCCAATTGCTGCTGACTCTTTTTTCTTATGAGTTCCTATTGACTTTCTTAATTTTATATATTCTTGCTTCTATTTCAAAGTTTATAGTGTTCTACCAACAAAAAAAAAAATAGTATTTATTAAGTAAATTTTTGCTTTGCGTATCTAAATATGCATCTATAGTGTGTTTTAGTGCTATTTGTTTATCTTTTAGTCAAACATAACTCCAAAATATAAAAATTCATTGAAGACAATTGTAAAGGAATATTATTATTTTTTGTTGATATTAGTTATATTATTGAAGTATTATGCTTTGCTCACCATAATTATTAAATTATTTTATTTGATCGATTTTTCTATATAAACCCAAAAGACAAATAATCCAAACCAAAACTCAAAAGAGATCAAGTAAAAGTCCAAACCAATGTGGCACCCGGAATCTTCAAATCCTGTATCCGCCTCTGATTCCAACCACTTTTTTCTTCTTCATAAAGACATAACATAGAGATCTATTCATCCATATTTTCAGGTACCTGAACCTCTCTTGAGATTTTATGAAGTGTTATGTCATGTGATCTTCTAGATCACTTGCCTCTTTATTATGATCATTTTGATCAGTTGCTCATCTTCTTTATCTAGAAATTTATTTGAAAACAATTTGTCTATACGCCTTAAGCATACCGTAGACTTTGTCCTTCTAAGACTTATTCTAATAGGAGTATTTGCAGTGAGAATATAGTTACTTTCTTTGGGTCAACAAACGCGTCTGTCATACTTTGCAATATAGTGCAGATGAATTATCTTTTTATGAACTTCAAGTTCATATTATCTCATTCAAGGATCTAGATATACAAATGATAATTTATTCCACGTAACTTTTTCTCAACTGTTTATCCTCTCTCCCCCTCGTGTTAGAAAAACTAAATTGCTTCCTCAACTTTGGAAACTCACCTCTGTGCGTTATGGTGTTAATCAAAATATACACCGCATATCAATAATAATAAGATGAAATTGTTTGTTTCCTGACTCCGAACCACTTATAAAGGGAGGATGTAATATACTTTTGTATATAACGTATATCAAACTGATATAGATAACTTTGTTCTCATAAGCAATAGTTTAGCTATTAAGCGGAAGCATTCAGTAATCATTTTGCTAAACCAACTGTGATGTAAACCAACTTATTAAGATAAACTGCCTTGAACAGAAAATCTAGAAATTATGCTCTGAATAAATTATTTAGCAAGTTACCTACCAGGTTGCAGGTTGATAATAATCGCATGTAACCATCTCGTATTCATCTTTGATGTTTTCAGTATTCATGGGATTCAATCATATTTAGTTGGTCTATTAATTAATGAGAACAAGCAACATAAGAGAATTCGTAAAGAACTTTTTAGTTTTTTAATATTTGCCCATGTGAATTCTCTTTTATTTTTTCGCATCATACTTAAATTAACATGGTCAAACCAATTATGCCAACTGAATAAATTATCAATATTGATAAACTTCAGGTTTACACCATGACGTGTGCAATTATCAATAAATTTCAAGTTTATTATCATATGAGTTTTTATATCAATTAACTTTTACTTTATTGTGGCATTCTTTTATTTGTGTAGTACAAACTGAAGAATAAAGTGGGTAACTTTTCACATACATATTACCCCTGTAGTAATAAATATATTAAATATTTTCTTTATTTATAGTCTCAATATAACCAATCGCTTTTGCGAATACTTTAGAAACTCAGTAAGTTTCTTTGAGACTTACTGCAACATGATGCCTTATTTATAATAATTTTATTATTTCAAAATAGTAATAATTGGCTCTTCCAGAGCTATCAATTAATTTTGTACTATCACATATTCATCAACATCCATATGGTGAATATCTCTTTCAAGGAGAAAGTTATACTACTATGGTCATGGTCAAAATCGTTATAGGCAAGATATGTTGTTTCCATTACTTTTGTCCTGTAATAATCACACTGCCATACTATTATGGCTTAATCACAATAGGTACATGATCAATGACCATTCATGCCATAATAATGAAATTATTTTCTTATTTCATCTCAAACCTCCTTCTAGAGGTGAGTGTTGTATATTCACTACCACCAGCACGTTCATATTCTTCCAATAATGAATATGTATTCATAAATTTCATGTTAGCACATTCACATCATGAATAAAACATAATTATCTATATGTGCGTTATAAAATCTCATGTCAAGTCGATGACAAATATTATTTTCACAAAGTGAAGAAATTATTTTGAGAATCCTTATTGTTCTCGTTACCACAATGATGACGATTATAATTTCGTCTATTGCCACGTCCATATCAATTTATACCTTCATGGTAATAATTTTGTCATCGGCATAACCACTGCTATTTCATCTGCAGCTCTTACCGTTGAAGGAATAAGTTCATTTTTTATATAACTTCAATTCAATAATTAAGAAAAAAGGTTAAAAAGGCTGAAGAAGCACCATTGGTGATTAAATCTAAGTATATGCCTTGGAGGCATTCAATAGAAAAATAATATTCATCTCTTAAGGGAACGAGAATGAAGCAAATTTAATGGGATGTGCTTCCACTTCTTGTACTCATAATCATATATGAATTTGATCATGGCAAGACATAGAAATTTTACAACTTCAGGTGGTTATAATTTCTTACAAATTCTATTAGAGTTATAATCAAAATTTATTGTCTCTATTTGTATTTAAAATCAAATTATAGAATTTCAAGAATTTAAAAGAGAAAAATAAGGTAAAAGTACTTACCTTCAATCCAGAATTTATTCCTGAAGGAAGTTCATGGAACAATTTACAATCATTATGCTTAATATTATATACAAGTTGAGCACCATGCACGTATCCCAAAGCCTGGTGACCAAATAAGATGCCTCTACTCAATTAATTAGGGTCTCGTACTGATAACGTGTTATAAAACAATAAAAGAAGAAGAAGAGTATTGCAGAGAAAAGTAGAGAAACCGAATTCTTATTGATTTGGGATGATTTACAATGGAATATAACCCTCTATTTATAAGAAAAAAGTAACTTAGCCACCAAGTAACAAACCTTAAAATATCTATAAAATATAGATATTCACCTTAAATATAATTTTATTTATAACATAATTCGTAAAGAGCCACAAAACTAATTGACTCGGATTTTGGGGGGAGGGTGGGGGAGGGGCGGGAGGCGAATAATAGACATTTGATATTGCATTATTGCTATCGTCACAAGAGTATTAACTCAAGATTTTGGGTTGGGCCAACACCTCCCTCCCGCTGTGTAGAAATGACACCAGATAGCACTATAAATGACTGTCATTTAGGAATAGTCAATATGTTATGAATTTTAGTTTTTTAGTTCAATTTTTCAGGACATAAATATCCTAAATTATCCTAAAACTAGATTTTTAATTTAATTTTTCAGAACAATATATGTACTGACTAATCTCTAAATAGCAGCCCTAAAAATAGTTATTTGTGCACTTTCCCCTCCCACTATAGACGGAATTTCCAGGGGAAAGTGCACAGATAGTTTCAGCTCAGTCCAGTATAAAATAAAAAATTAAATTGAAAAATCGAAATTCAAGATGAACCGGCTAATTACTAAATAGTAACCTTTAGAGCTGTTATCTAATGCATTTCCATTATGGGCCCTATAAAAGTGATAGTTATTCAGCCCAATAAATCAGAAAGCTCACGTTGACTCTTTTTCTTTTTTTCCTTTATTTTTTGCTTCGTCTCTCAGAAACAACTTCGATTAGTTGATGTGATTTTTTAACTGATAACTTGTCGAACGTTAGCTAAATCCCAATTTCCGATTCTGGGTGTTCCCCAGTTCATCATATGGCTGCCAATTTCTGGACTTCATCTCAATAGTATGTCTAAATTTTGCTTTATTTCTTCTTCTTTAATCATTCCTTTTCTTTAACCTAATAAACAATTTCCCGTTGTTTGCAGCAATGAACTTCTGGACCCTGAAGAAGTAGACGTAGTGCATCAGCTGGATAAAGATAGAGGAATCACTCTCGATGATTTCAAGCTCATCAAATTGCATATGTCTAATTGTAATTCCCATTATTTTTCTTTCTCTAGTGTTTTTCAATGTAGAGTTTACTAATTGGAATTGACATAAAGTATAATTTTTATGGTTAATTTGGATTTGCAAGTATATCAATAAGTTGCTGGAGTTTTCAGGCTATCATATTAAGCTTCAGCCTATGATGTTTACTTCTTTCTTGATTTCTTTTTGCAACATTTTCTTATAATTTTCAATTAGTAAGTTTAATAAATTTTAATGATCATGAAAAGAGCACCAAGCAACTGTATCTAAGTACAAAAAGGTAACAAATGCTGTTATTGCTGTGGATACTGTCATTGGATATATTTGTTTCAAAATTTCTTCATAAATAATAGCTAACAATACATGTCTTTTCTCCACCCTATCGGACCTTGGATAGTTGGATCTGTATAATAGTTATTTTGTTGTTCTGAAATGACGAATTTCTTTTCTTTTCAGCTATTTCTATTGGTATCAGATGATTTCCTATCTTGAAAGAAATTAATAATATAGTTACTCGAGATTCGAAGAGCAGAGATGGAAAATTTTATGTTATGTGATTCCCATTTGTTTTAGAATTTTCACTGGCCCTCGAAACTGTACCACCTACACTCAACTGTCATCTAAGATTTACTGCTTGCTTAGAAATTACATTGAGGTTCGTTTGAAAGAATGAAACTTGTTGGTATTTGAGAGCTCAAAATGTACTTTAGGAAAGCTGATGTGCATATTACTCGCAGTTTCAGTCAACAGAAACGGAAAAGGTTCTGGTTCACCTTATCTGTTGTAATGTCACAATGAAGCATTTGTAATAACAACCCAACATAGCAAAAATATTTGTCCAAAGTATGTAGTATAAACAAAATACTGTTACCTTATAAAAAAATATAAAAAAATACTGTTCTTTTGGCAGTCAGTTTCTATATCAATCTTGTACTAAAAATATGCCTCTTTCTACATGATATGGCAAATTTTGCTGATTTACACGCTGGTAATTACAGTTGAAATCATTTGTCTGGCATATGTTCACTTTACAGGAATAATTGAAACGTTCAGCATACCTCTTGATCAGCCCTTATCCTTTCTTGAACATATTTCGTATTTGCATACCAAACGTATTAGAATTTCTGCTTTACTCATATCTCTTTTATGTATATATGGCTGGTATCTTTGCCTGACTTGCAGTTCTTGTTGTGAATCATGATTTTGCACTTGATAACTTAAATAACTTTCTCCATCTCGTTTGATTGGTTAATTTCTCTGCTCCCTCACAGATGTTGCAAGATTGGCTCAAAATGTGAAAGTGAGACAAAGGTCTGTTTATCCTCATCTGCTTATAAAGCGTTTGTTTTATAAGTAATGAACATTTCTTATGTTCTCTCATCAGCATAGTTTTCTCTTTACAAGCATGATTTTCTGTCTGAGGATCATAACCTTTAGCTGAAAGGTGGAAGAATCTACTAGTTGTATCTAGTTAATAATTAGAGCACTCGCTTGATGATAGAGGAACGTCAATGCTCTGATGCTACATAAGTGTGTCTTCTGCTCAATATATGGATCATAAGTTGTAGAGTACCTATCAGACACAGTTGTTTTTTTTCATTTTGTATCACAAACTTTTCAAGACTGCACTTTGGACCTGAGTGTTTATTATGTGTATCTCCTTAACTTTCACAGAAGATCACTGACAGAAATTTTACACTGTACTATGTTTCACCACTGCGTCAAGTGCTTTACAATGTTCTCAAAAATTTGTAGAACGATGCAAGCTATGGTATGTTTATATGGAGAAATTTTAGCAACAGATCAAAATAAGCATGAAACTGAATAATGAAACATTATATGAGCATACATACGCATATATTAAAGCACCTGTTTTTGCTACTTTCAGCAATCTAGGTATCTAATATGTGGTTATTTCCAGGGTTGTTGCTACTGCTATTACGTACATGAGGCGCGTATATGTCAGGTATATGGTGTTATCTTTGATATTAGAAGGAGAGTACACTATTCATTTTAGAAAGGATTTCAGCTCTGTCAGTGGGAGAGTCTGAAGAGTCACTTCTCCAAAGGATTTCCTCACAGATATACACAATCACCAGCTGCGGCCACTCAAATTGTGATTGACTATATTCTGTCAGAAACACATTATCAGAAAATGACTTCATATCATGAAGCAAATTAAGTAAAACAAATAAATAAGCTGATTCAGAAAGGTTATTGGATGAACCACTTTAGCTATTCGTACAAAAAATGGAAATATGTGTACAATACTTTAATATGTTACAAAAAAGTTCACTTAAAAAAGTTAAGAAAAAGAAAGAAAGAAGAAAGCACCCTCTTCTCTGATTGTTGGACCAATTGTTTGCTTGTATCTGGAAACCATGTGTCAACTGTTTTTTGGAATAGTAATCGTGCACAAAGTCATTCTAATTGAAAGGAGAATTCTCTAATTTGGGCTCTATATATCCTTTTCGTTTCACAAAATTGAAACCTTTAAAGTCGCACTTATGTTCTAGGGGGCTACCATTGCTTCACCTTGAAACGTTCTACTTTACTGTTCTCTCTAGTCATCGTTTTTCTTGTCCGTAGGAGAAGTATGACCGAGTATGATCCTCGTCTGGTTGCTCCAACTTGCTTGTATTTGGCATCAAAAGCAGAAGAAAGCACCGTGCAGGCCCGACTTCTCGTATTTTATATCAAGAAATTATGTAAGTACTTTGATTGCAACGACGAAGTACTTATTATGATATCCTATTGTTGCTACGTGGATTACATCATTTAGTTAATTTGTAATACAAGATGTTGATTTTTATGGGTTGGTTATGCAGATTCTGATGAGAAGTATAAGTATGAAATAAAAGACATACTTGGCATGGAGATGAAAGTTTTGGAAGCCCTAAACTATTACTTAGTTGTATATCATCCATATCGTTCATTATCACAGTAAGTATCGTGGAGTATGCTTTGTTAGGCCACAGCTCGCACCCTTATTCAGCAGAAATAGAATCTTAAAATTGGTTAATGCATCTCCACTATTTTACTAATGAATGAGTTCTGGATATGAATGATAAGACTGGAGTAGATAGTTGTGTGTTAGGTGTTTTTGCAGTCCCCAAGCAATCAAATTATAATATTCCTTATGTAGCTAATCAACAACAACCCAGTATAAATACACAACTTGAACTTTTAACTCAATTGGCAGGTTCCTCCAGGATGCTGGCATGAGCGATACAACTCAATTGACTTGGTAAGAGACTTTTAGAGGTCTTCATATCTTTGATTTTCAGTTATGAAATTTACCAGATAAGTATGACGTCCCATAATAGGTATTTCCAAAATTATACATTCTTGTTTTATTTTGTTTTGATAAGTCTGGAATTCTACTTAAATTCCAGGGGACTTGTAAATGACACCTATAAGATGGACCTAATCCTTATACATCCGCCACATTTGATTGCTTTAGCCTGCATATATATTGCAAGTGTGCTGAAAGATAAAGAAACAACTGCCTGGTTTGAGGAGCTTCGAGTTGATATGAATGTGGTATGTATGCAAACTCAAATCTGTGCTTAACCAGGAAAGACCATTGTAGACTCTCTTAAAAATCAAATTCCTATATTACAAAATTGATACGGATAACTTTTAGCTTAACTTGTCACTATTTTATTTTATTTTTTCATGATACGTGAACTGACATTATTTTCTACCCAGGTTTCATAGTTTACTTGTCATTTAGAGATGTAGTTTTGTCACTGCAAGGAAGATAGAGAGGATTGATTTTGCTCTATGTCGTTTTAGGATTTTTTCAACTCCTAGAACTTGCTTCATGTCATATGTACTTTGTTATGTCAAATGTGGGTGGTGAAATAAGTTGATAAAATAGTCTATGCTTAAATAAAACTTTGATCTATCACACTTTTGGTCAAAATGATTTACATCAGGTGTATAGGTAAGTATGATGCAAAAGGTTTCACGAAAGCACTGATTCAAGATATGATAATCAGATTGTTGCTCAAACAACCTGCCATGTTCCAACGGGGTTTAAACAGCTTGGAGCATTGACTATCCTAGATGAAGTTTCTTCCTAGCACCATCTTTTAACTAATTTCTCATTATTGACAGGTGAAAAATATAGCAATGGAGATACTAGATTTTTATGACAGCCATAAATCGATCTCAGATGAGAGGGTAAATGCTGCAATGAGCAAGCTAGCTGGAAGGTAGTTGCTACCGTTGCAGTGACTTGGCCTCCCGTTATCTCAACTTTGTTGTCTCGAGGTCTCTTATGTACAACTTGTTTTCTTTTTGCGAGCCAGGTCTTAAACAATTGCACAATGGCCAACAGCTTCCAATGCAACTTCCAATTTGAGATTCAAGAGTGGGAAGTCAAGCATCATCATTGTTAAATGACAAGCTTGATTACAGAGGCAAATTCAGTGGGTTCAAAATTAGCGTGATCTTATTATATGTATCCTTTTTTTTTCCCCATATGTATACATAGTAGAGGTGGAAGCAATGGGTTAAGTGGAACTCACATAATCCGCCCAAAACTCACCCCTGCATGATTGCTCGAGAAGATGAAAAGGAAAGGTGTGGCAGCTTTGGACCAGCAACTGCATGTAATAGGAATAAGTCGGATTTGATGTAACGCCACATTAAGGTAAAAGGCATGAAAATATTAAACTCAGTAATGTGTATTACTTGACCTGTATGACATCTTTAGTTCCTGTGCATTTGCTAGTTAACAAAGAATAGACAACATTTCCAGTTTAAAGTTCAGCACCTTTTCGGAGACACAAGCACTTGGCTATGTTGTTTGGAAGTAATGGTGGCTTCTTGCTCTGTTGTTTTACTGTTGTGGATAATTAAAACCTAAGCAAAAATTTGTAAATAGCTCTGGGATGAAAGCAACTGCGACTAACAAGAAATATGAAAAGGTACCTCAATCAAGGAAGTCATGATAATAACCCTTAAAAAGGCACAATTACAAGGATGATAACAATCGAGAAATGCATATTACATCAGCTTCGGGCTGCCTCTCCAGGTGATGATCAATTAAAAATTTTCTCAAGGCAAGACACTATTTTTGAGACTTAGAATCAAAATATCTTGACGTTTACTCTGAAAACTACAAAAAGGCTTATCCCGGTTGTATGTAATGTGCATCATAATGGAAGGCCTTTTTCATTGCTCATTCTCGGACCTGACCTCTGGACATACAGCAGATTCGATCTTCACTTTACAATCAGTCGATGGTGCTGGTGTGTTCCCATCAGCGTTCTTACTCTTCGCTTTCTTCTTAGCTTGCTTTTTTGCTGCATATCAATCAAAAACATTAGTCAACTAATTACCACTAGCGCAAGTAGAACAGCTAAAAGAGAAGGGGTATAATCATCACCTAGTCTCCTTTTAGCTTCAGATTTAGCAAAGAAATCCCTCCATTCATCTGTAAGGGCAAACATAGGCTCGTCCTCTTCATCTTCTAAGTCCAGATCTTCGTCTTGCATCATTCTTCAGATGAAAAGCGACAGAATTAGTTAAAAACTACAGGGTGAAACTAAAAGCCTTGAAATTGACAGCTCTAAGACAACATTAACATCTCAAAATCAAAGTTTCAAATGGATACAAGAAAGGGATCGTGCCACTGATGCCAGTGAGGTTTAGGCTCATTGTCTACAACACCTACTTGATTCAAAAAACCTTCACCCCTTTTTCATGGATAAAACTGAAGACACAGAAAAGTTGGATCAGGTAGTACTTCTCAGTGTTTAGGATGGACAAACTCCCCTTCTTCAAGATTTTCTTAAGATAACAGAGGTTGAACAGATATCACTATTCGGCAGCATAGTTTACACACATGCACCTCTTCCTTGATAGTCAATCAGCATATTCAGCCCAAATAAACTCAAGATTACCATATGCAGCCACCCTGAGCATGTGCAATTCTGAAGTTGATTGAACTTTTTGAAACTTAGCATGGACTTTAAGATGTTCTATTAAGGGGAGGAGAAAATTAAGTTCGCTTGGAGATGGCTGCATTCTGTAGGACGATGTAGGACTCCAGGAGAGTTACATAAGGAAGAATAATTTCGCGGGTGATAGAGCGGATGAGGGCCTGAGCCAAGAAATTGGGTATGGGAGTGGAAAAGGACAAGTGGAAAGACTCTTCAGGACAATGGAAGAGGAAGGGGGGGAAGCCAGAGGGGGAGGACAGCAAGCACAGTTTGAAGGCAGACGTGTGATGTATATGGCTGGAGGGAGCAGTTGATGCTCCTACATATCTCTTCTTTTTTCATCTGAGATCTCCACAAACTGTTTGTTGCATCTAACTGCTCTTTAACTGACATTAGCTACTGAGGTTAAAAAAAGAAGAAGATAATAGTACAAAATAGTGCACCATCAAAAGGTAACATCCTGCACTCTAGGGTGGCAGAGGTTCTCTGTCAGCGGGTAAGCAAACATAAGCTTATGATAACGTTAACTAACAGAAAATTATAGTTCTTTTCTTGCTTATTAGGAAAAAAAAGAATCAGAAAGAGTGAGTATTTATGTTAGATGATCAAATTTGCACATCGACGAACATTTAAGTTACCTACATGTACTGTTACAACGCCATCACTATCACTGAAGCACCACTTAATTACAGCTGCAAAAATATTGGTTCTTCCCGTACACTAGTAGAAAAATTCCATCTAAGTTACCTACATGTATTATTACAATACCATTACTATCACTGAAGCGCCGCTTAATTACAGCTGCAACAAAATTTGTTCTTCATCCAATAGTAGAAAAGTTCCATGTTTGGAGAAAAAAGTATCCTACACTTCTAGACTCTTCCTACAAAAGGTGGCCATGAAACATCCCAACTTGCACTCTCTAAATAACATTGCATATTCAGTAGTACTGATGTTAAAACTTGTGTTATACAGAAAATCACGGTTAAATAAGGTAAAAACACAACCAATTAGTAAACTTATTATCAATATAATACTAATAGCATTACTAAGATAATCACAAAATCCAAGTATAATGAATAGCAACTACTACTATACTAGCACCATCAGAAACACGTAGACAACTTACTTTCATGCCGTGCAAAAAATTCAATCTTCATATAAGCTTAATTTCAATCAGAGAACAACGAAGCATTAAATTCATCATTGAAGAACAAAAGGAATAGGGGAAAAGTAACCTCGAGTCAGTAAAATTGCCATTAGGCTCAGAAATCTGCGGCTTCAAATCGTCCGGCAATATAGCAAGTGAAATCTGTTCAGGGTTTTGCGGAAAAGGAGTGAAAAGTGGGCATGTCGGAATATGATTGTTCCGTCGCAACATGTAGCTGTGTAATGGACAACTATGTAATATCTGAAAGTGATGATGATGAAGCGGATGATGACTCCATGGCTTGGGGACGACTGAAGAATTTTTCTCCATTAATGGCTTGGTGCTGTACTCCGCTATGCTTCTTCCTTATTTCGGGTCAAGGTATTGGGCGCAGTGACTGGGCTACACAACCAAAGCCGAACTATACTGATGGATTTGCAGCCGTACCCTATATTTGTGTTATTTAATTTGTATTCTATTTTTAAAAATTATTGATTTAGTAGCCAGCTGACAAAAATCTGTAATAATATGATAATTATACGTATGATAAAAGATATAAAACCTGCATCATACATTAATCGCGTGATGTACAACCTCATTCGTGAAAATTTTCACATTAAAGCTAAAACTTCATCCTAATGTATGGTGAAGTTATTTATCGTGCAGTTTATAGTTTTATCATGAGTTTTATCTGAAACTTCAGTCTAAACATGCCGAAGTTTTTTAGTTCTTTTACTAAAACTTTAGACTAAACATGCTTAAGATTTTGTCTCGCAATATGTAATTTTCTAATGAATTTTTGCTAATGCATGCTAAAGTTATTTAGTGTCATACCAAAACAAGCTGAATTTTTTTAATTCATTTGCTAAAACTTCAAATTAAACATGCTTAATTGTCTTGCGGTATGTAATTTTCTAATGTGTTTCTGCCAATGCATGCTGAAGTTATTTAGTGCATTTGCTAAAACTTCATATCAAAACATGCTGAAGTTTTGTCCTGCAGTCTATAGCTTTTTCATGAGTTTTATCCGAAACTTCAGTCTAAACAAGCTGAAGTTTTTTAGTTCATTTGCTAAAACTTCAAACTAAACATGCTTAAGTTTTTGTCTTGCGGTATGTAATTTTCTAATGAGTTTTTGCTAACGCATGCTGAAGTTATTTAGTTTATCTGCTAAAACTTCATACCAAAACATGCTGAAGTTTTGTCCTGTAGTATACAATTTTGTCATGCGCTTTATCCAAAACTTCAGTCTAAACAAGCTGAAGTTTTTTAGTTCATTTGATAAAACTTCAAACTAAGCATGCTTAAGTTTTTGTCTTGCGTTATGTAATTTACTAATGAGTTTTTGCTAATGTATGCTGAAGTTATTTAGTTTATCTGCTAAAAATTCATACCAAAATATGCTGAAGTTTTGTCCTGCAGTCTACAATTTTGTCAATAGTCTATTATTAATGAAGCGCAAAATCAACTTTTTAAAACGTTTTTAACAAAAAAATGAGTACGGATGCAAACGAAAAAATAAAACGGGTACAAGTTAAAAAGGGGCGACCAAATAGGGCACCCCATGCAATTTTTACAGTCTTACTCTCGGCTGGACCAGCTCTTCAGCGGTTTGGCCCGCATGAGAAATGCACTACCCAATTCAGGTGAAGTACACGAATAGTACCCAAAGTGGATGGTCTTGAATTTTTATTCCCGCTTGGCTCATGGATAGAACTTCAATAAGTGATGCCTCTCGCTTGACTCATGGGTAATACTTTTAACTTTTAACTTTAAGCTTTAAACTTATGTCCATGAAAAAAACGAGGGTCAAAATTAAAGACTATCACAAAAATATTCATATTTCTGTTTTCTTTACGTCATTGGTCTTAATAAAATATTGTAAGGACTAACCATTTTTCGTGCTGATTTTTGACAAGTAGTGTTTGAATGTTCGTCGAAAAGTAGTAACTTTTAATACGAAATATATCATAACCATGTCATGAATTTATAACAGTGAAAAATCCAGAATAACGGACTGATTTTTGAAATTCATGATAGTGTTACGAATTTCAAACTTAAAAAAAGTAAAATTCTATGACAATCTCTTGGATTTTGTCCAAGATACAGTCATGGAGTTTCACCTTTAAAAGTTCGAAATGCATATTTGTTATGGTCTCTAAAATATGCAATGACAAAAGTTTTATGAAGTACTTTATATTAATACTAAATGCTTAGTTAATTATCTTACGCCAAGCATAATTTTTTTTTTCTCGTCATTTCTCGTAGATTTGTTTTTTATTCCTTCTCTTTTTGTTATTGTTGAGTTGTCACACATCGGTGATATTTGAGGTTTTTGGTCTCTTTATATGGTCTTGGGTAATCCTCATCTCATAAGCTAGCTTTTGAGGTTGAGTTAGGCCCAAGGTCCATTTATCATGTATTAGAGCCAAGCCCATCCCAATTATTATTACCGATGTTGGGCCCCCATTTATGTTGTCCACGCTCCAGAGTGCAGGTCTGAGGGTAAAGGGGTGTGTTGAGTTGTCCCATATCGGTAGATTTGAGGTCTTTGGTGTCTTTATATGGTCTTGGGTAATCCTCATCTCATAAACTAACTTTTGGCCTTGAGTTTATGTTGTCCATGCTCCAGAGTGCAGGCCTTGGGATGAGGGTGTGTGTTGAGTTGTCCCACATCGGTGGAATTTGAAGTCTTTGGTCTCTTTGTATGGTCTTGGATAATCCTCATCTCATAAGCTAACTTTTGGGGTTGAGTTAGGCCCAATGTACATTTAGCATCGTATCAAAGCTAGGCCCATCCCAATTATTGTTACCAATATTGGGCCTCCATTTATGTTGTTCATGCTCCAGAGTGCAAGCTTGGGGGTGAGGGGGTGTGTTGAGTTGTCCCATATCGGTGGAATTTGAAATTTTTGGTCTCTTTATATAGTCTTGGTTAATCCTCATCTCATAAGCTAACTTTTGGGGTTGAGATAGACCCAAGATTTATTTATCATCGTATCAAAGCTAGGCCCATGGGATGAGGGGGTGTATTGAGTTGTCCCATATAGGTGAAATTTGAGATATTTGGTCTCTTTAAATGATCTTGGGTAATCCTCATCTGATAAGCTAGCTTTTGGAATTGAGTTAGGTCCATTTATCTCATTTATCGGTTATTTTAATCATTTCCCTTTCATAATCAGCTCGCATCATACCATCTCTGCCAAACTCTTTGGAGTTTGGTGAAGCGTTGGGTTGGTGAAAAATCTCCTTTTCTAGTTCTACTTGCAGCAAATTGAAGTCGTCTTTCTTTGACTGAAGCAATTCTTAATAAGGTTAAATCCTGAAATATACTATCAACATAAGCAAGATTAGTTTTAAACAACATGGACAGCACATACTTTGCCTTTACTCTTTAATTTGATATTCAATTGACGGTTATAATAATTAAAGAGAAAGTACAAATAAAACTATAACCATTATGGCTGATATTTCATTAGTAATTAAACTTACTGTAATAGTTAGTAATCATGTTTGAATAAACTATCTAGTAAAGAAAAGTTAAAGTTAGAGATATTCAGAGAGTCCATTTGAATCCCATTGACGAAGCTTAAAACAAATACAATGATAAGTTATGTGTGCTTAACAAACTTTATGATAACAATATAGATTGAAATCTGTTACACATTCTCAAGGTACCAAAGCGCAACAAATCTCAAATCAGGCACAAGTTCCAACAACTAGAGTCAAGGAGACCACAGAAGAAACAGATGGACATTAGTTCCTTGCTGACTGTACCAGTCAACTTCTCACAGCTGTAAAGTCACTGCAATTGTTCCTCTACACACACACAACAGTGTGAACAGTGCAGCAGTCAATTTACGGGGAATACCTTTTACCAGATATTTGCTTGCATCATCCAAGTGACATCACTTGAATATTATGAACATGAAGCAATGAAGAAAACATATACTTGCACATCCAAGAATTAATCAAGTTTCCTCTATGTGTGTTGCCATCTTGCAAGTGAAGTCCATGCTTCAAGAACAAAGAACAACATAACGAAGGACCAATTTCCAACATAGTGTTATTATATGTCCTTAGTTCTGTTGCACCTTTGTTAGAGTGATTTACTTGTAATTCCTACTTAGCTTCGCTAGAAGCATTGTGTAGGAAATCATTTGTAAAATCATAAACCTTGTGTTTGGATCTTGGCTAGAGTTAGTCGAGTTGTGAGTTTTGTAATAAAGTTATTACATAGAGGCTTGTAATAGTGTTATTACAAGTGAGTGAGGGATTAAGGGTTTAATTCTTAGGTTACAATAGCTTGTAATCTAAAAGTTGCTCGGTTAGTGAAGTTGAAATCCTACGAGTGTAGGTTGTGGTTTTTAATTCCGTGAGCTGGGAGTTTTCCACGTAAAACTCTGCTGTGTCATTTACTTCTCTCTTATTGTGTGTATTCTGTGAGAACTGATAAAGAACCAAGTTCTCTATAAAGTTTAGTGGACCCTAAATTTCTATCATACAACCTGACCATATTTGGTTTTGAAACCAAATCGAATTAAATTTAGAAACTAAAACCAAACTAATGTTATATTTAAAACTAATTTTTGTTTTCTGACGGATTTGTTAAGAATTCTTATACTACCAAGTTATCTAAATCAGCTGTAGCATATACTTTACAATTTTAGGTTACTAATATCATTTTTATGCATGATAATCTATAATTGTATTTTAGGTGATCTGATAATGTAAAAAATTATAAAATTATTGTATAAAAGAGTTTAGCTCTGCATGTGTACGTTTGCTCAAATTGCTAATTCTAAACCGGAAAAAGAAAAGTTGCGATATGCGACAGCCGATGCAAAATTTAGTAAATCATGACGAAATTGTGACTGAGGCATAGTTGTATATTAAGCAAACTCTAAAAATATAAAGTGTGTAAGATGATTTTTATTCTTAAAAAATATATAACAAGGATTTGATCTATGATTCGAGCAATATAATTTGCCTTATTTATTATATTACATGACAGAGTTTAATTTATCTACTTATGCTTTGAGAGATGCCATATTAGGAGCCCATTTGGATTGACTTAAACAAAGTAAATTTTTCAACAAAAATAACTTTTAAGTCAAAAAGTTAAAAGTCAAAAACTTTTAACTTAACTTTTAAAGCAATAAGTTAAGTTGTTCAACTTGTTATTTTTGACTTGTTTAAAATAATTTTTAACTTATCTTAGCATTATTGATCCAATGATAAAGCACTAACACCTTCCTCGTTCGGGCTCCGCACACTGGGAAAAGGCTGATGCGACGGAAAATCGGCCACTAGTTACAAAGCTCCAATAAGGTATCGAGAGGGCTATCACAGTCAGGTGCGAATTGATTACCCCTATTTGTAAACTACCCCTCTTCCTATTTAGGGAGTTCAGGCGAAAAATGGCTTGATGAACCGTTCGCCACGCACCGACCACATTCACTTGCTTATCGTAGAGGCTGTAAATACACAATGCCCTACAAGTAGGCTGCTTTTTCCAGAACACAGTCCGAAATAACCGTTTAAATATTTTTTAACTTTATCAAACACTAAAAAAAAAAACTAAAAAGAGCTTAACCAATCCAAACACCCTTTAGTTCCCACTAGGTTGAAATTGAATAGCAGTGTGAGCAATTTTCCAAGTTTAACCAAAAGGCAAAATGATGAGTTAGTTAGTGGTCACTTGCTAGTGGCTAGTGGCATCTCAATTCCACACCAACTTCTTTTATAGATAACAAAGAGGTCCTACCAATACCAAATTCAACTGTGACAAATGCACCAACCACCACGCAGTAAAATAAAAATAAATTTACAAGTTTTATTGATGGAGTTTATGGATACTGAACTTATATTTAAATTTATAGTTCGTTTTAGTTATTAAGTTCGTAATAAAAATTTGTATTTTAATTTATAGTTCGTTTTATTTAGTAGGTTTGCAATACAATATTTATATAAATTTTATAATACAAAAATAAAATTTAAACAAAAGTTATTATTTGTTTAAACCCGTACATAATACGGTAGCTCCCCCATTTACGGTTTAGTGGCGCATGGATATATCCTTGTTTTTGTGTCCACCAACCAACTAGGGCTCATTTGGTACGCGGGAGTAAGGTGGGATAAGGTAAGATATTAAATTTATATTATGTTTGATAGATGGTATAAATTTATTGGATAAATTTATACCATCAATTAAATATGGTATAAATTTAATCCCAGACTTAATACTAGATGACCCACTTTATTCCCCTTATCTCATCAAATTTGGAATTATTTTACTCCACCTCCGAGGAGGAATAAAATAATTCAGGAATTATAATCTAAAATTATTATCCCGAAATAACTTAATTCGCTTACCAAACGACCCCTTAAATCTAAATATAGAAGCAAGAGTAGCACATGCTTGTTATTTTAGTATATTTGCTGTGTTTGAAATAATCTTGTGTGTATCTCGATAAGTATTTGTTTAGCTAACTAGAACAACCAGGGACGAATATAGAATTTAGTCGTCAGGTTCGTTTGAACTCAATACTTTCGATGCAGAGCATATATTTATATGTAAAAAATATTAAAATTGCAAGAAATAATAGGTCTGAACCCATAACTTTAAAAATCCAATGGGTTCAATGCTAAAAAAATTTTAAACTTAACCCATATAGTTTAAATCCTAAATCTGCCTCTGGAACAACCTACCAAAGTGATCCCACACACTAGCTTGGAGTAGATGTAATCATATTTTCCTTTGTTTGATAATTAAGGTGATTGAGCTAATTTATACGTGTTTTAATTAATTTTACGAGATATCTATTACTCCTTATCAGTAAAAATATGAAATAATTCTGTCCATCAAATATTATAGCCAAAATTAGAACTCGAGATGTCCAAATGAGCAATACAACTCATAAATAAGATATGTTTAGATTTTAGTTGCAATTAACTTAGAAATACGTAGTTTTCATGAGTTCAAGTCTCATCGTCAACCGCCACTTCCCTCCTCCCACTTTATATTGTATGATTTAGAGTGGGAAGATCAAACAATTTAATTTTAGGTTGAATGCAATCACAGAATTTTAAAAAAATTAAAATAAAATTTATATATTTAAAAATTACATAAAAGATACTATAAATTATAATAATTAACACTTCAAAATATTTTTAAAACATATAAAAATCATGTGTAAATTTTTTTCTGACTCTTTAAATACTAACTATACAGTAGGACAAAGAAAAGTATATTGTTATTATTTATTCCCTTTTTTAAAAGAAAATTGTTATTGTTTCTTTGTTGAGTTGTCCCATATTCGGTGGGATTTGAGATCTTTGGTCTTCTTATACGGTCTTGGACAATCCTCATCTCATAAGCTAGCTTTTGGGATTGAATTAGGCCCAAGTTCATTTATCATGGTATTAAAGTCAGTCTCATTCTAATTATTATTACCGATATTGGATCCCATTTATGTTGTCCACTCTCGATAATTCCTCTCTTCCCTTTTACTGTTGGCGAATATATTTGGATATACCAGATCACTTGACCGACCCAGATCTTGATATAATGACAGAAAATAGGTTAGCCTTCCACACATTCCAATATCAACTGTAACCTTACGTTTTTTTTTTCCCTTCAAAATTTTATATATATATATATTTAAAATTGCTGCAAATTTTTGTAGTAATACACACATCTCGTCCTCATTCATCTCTTCTATTTTTATTTCTCAAAATAAGAGCCCTACACTTCCCATTCATCCGTATCTCTTATTGAATTTTTGGTCAAATTTTCCTCATTTGACTGTCTCAAATTTGGAATCTTTGGCTAAAGTCCTTTCTTCAATTTTCTCTTTTTATTTGTTTCTTCATCACCTGTGATTCAGGTGGTTAATTGTGTATTAAGATCTGTTATATTTTAATTGTCTCTGTTCAATGGGCGCATTAGATGAAGGGCACTATCATTCAGAAATAGAGAATGAAGTAAATCTTGAGCTTGGCTTTGAGGTTCAGCCTGAAACTGTTGCTATTAAGGATGCTGTAAAAGTCCTTTTGCAGGGTTTGGGTGAAGATATTAATAGGGAAGGCATTAAAAAAACTCCTTTTCGTGTTGCTAAGGCTCTTCGCGAAGGAACAAGAGGTGAAATTTTTATACACCCTTTTGGATCTTTTAACTTTTTACATGCCCAAGATTTGATTTTTATTAACTTCGGCTCCAACTCTTTATGTATGTTATAAATAATAGATTTCGAACCCAGTAAATCAAATAGTAGAATCCTGAACTCGAGGACATTATGTTCGAATCCTGTAGATATGTAAATTTACTAAAGATTTGATTTACCCCCCTTTGGATTTTTAACTTTTTACTTGCTCAAGATTTGATTTTTATTTGTTTTTGCAGTAATAGCTCTGGCTCGAACCCTGTATAAGTGCGTATATGTTAAATAATTCACTAAATAAGTACAAACAGTAGATTTGAATCCAGTAAATCAAACGGGCTCGGGTAGAATCCCGAACTTGAACTCATAATGTTCAAATCCTGGATTTGACTCTTTATGGATCTGCTTCATTTTTGCTCTTCATGAGATCTGGGGAAAGTGGAGTTTGTGCTTCTAGCTTGTTAGTTTGGATTGTGATTTCCAAGTCTTACTTTGAACTTTTGAAGACAAACGACTATTAGTAAGAACTACTGAAATGGTATGAATGCATTTAGTAAGTTTTTGCACATTTTTGTCTCATACTATTTGTTTCTGTGTTGCCCTTATTTGAAAATGCCCAAAGATCCGATTTTTAGCTGAAAGTAAGGAAGTTTGGCGACCAAAAGTGATGGGGTATGCAGAATTTGCTGAATTGATCTTTATTGTTTGTTTTTCTTTAGTTAAGATTCTGCGGTCATGAAAACTTTGTCCCTGTATGTATAAAAGGAAAGAGAAGGGTTAGGGTGATGGAATTAGCAAACAAGCTTTGTCATTTCCCAGGAGTAGCTATTTCAGTTAAACGACATCTTTTATGCCCATCTTGTCTGTTAAAAGAAACAGTCTTTCTTATCCCTTGTCCCTTTGATGCTAGTTAGTGCTGGATTTTTGTTTAGGTTGAAACAACTTAAAATTGTCTCATAAGTCAAAATTGTGCCTCATGTTTGCTTCCTGAAGACTTGAAGAGCTTTCTTTATTGAAAATTTTTCAACACCAAGAACTTGTTAACATTTTAACAAAGTGGTCCAAGCCATTAGTGTCTTTCTATTTTATGCTAGTTAGCTGTGGAATTCAATGTTCTGTATGCGAAGGAAATCTACATCTTTCTGATAGCATGAAAAATGTTGATATTTCTAATTGTACCTGGGTTGGTTGATTGATGGTTTAAACTACTGTCTGATTCTAGTCTTTCATCTTTTTTGTTGAATGAAGGTTACAAACAAAAAGTGAACGATATTGTTCATGGCGCTTTATTCCCTGAAGCTGGATTGGAAGGTGGAAGTGGTCAGGCTGGAGGAGTTGGTGGGCTTGTGATTGTTCGAGATCTTGA
The DNA here is from genome assembly GCA_002018475.1 of Nicotiana obtusifolia. Classification (NCBI taxonomy): domain Eukaryota; kingdom Viridiplantae; phylum Streptophyta; class Magnoliopsida; order Solanales; family Solanaceae; genus Nicotiana; species Nicotiana obtusifolia. Next base: position 126,893 of record MCJB01023918.1, read on the forward strand.
TCTCTTCTCATACTGTGAGTCTTGCTTGCTCCCGTTCCAGGTCAAGTGTCATGTAGGTTATGTTCCATCCGGACAAAGGGTTGTAGGACTAAGCAAGCTCTCTCGCGTGGCTGATATTTTTGCAAAACGGCTCCAAAGTCCACAGCGCCTTGCCGATGAAATTTGCGCTGCTTTGCAGCATGGAATTAAGCCAACAGGTGTTGCTGTGGTTCTACAGTGTTCACATATTCATTTCCCAAATTTTGAAACAGCCTTTCTCGACTCGACTCCCCAAGGATGGGTAAAGATATTAGTCACCTCAGGTTCTGGTGTTTTTGAGGATGAAAAAGCTGATGTTTGGACTGATTTTTTAAGTCTTCTGAAATTCAGAGGTATAAGCATAGAAAGTGCCCACCCAAGGCTCTCCGACCAATCATGGTGCCCGTCTCAATCTTGTGGCAGGTTGGGACAAGCAACTTCAGCTATGACAAATGCAGTGCTTTTGATACTTAAGTCTCTGGGTGAAGACACGTCGAGGGAAGAGCTTGTAGGAACGCCATCTCGGTTCGTGAAGTGGTTCATGAATTTTAGTAATTCTAATCTGGAGATGAAACTGAATGGCTTTATTCGAAGTAGAATAGATACTCGAGGCCCTTCTGGTCAGGTTGGTAATTTCAAAGATGGTATCTGCTCCGAGCTCAATTTATCGTTCTGGTCCCAGTGCGAACATCATCTACTTCCTTTTCAAGGTGTTGTTCACATTGGTTATTACTCTTTGGATGGACTGAATCCTGTTGGAAGAGCGCTATTGCAATCGGTAGTACACTTTTATGGCTTTAAACTCCAAGTACAGGAAAGACTTACCAGGCAGATAGCTGAGACTGTTTTGTCGCTCTTAGGTGAAGACATAATAGTAGTCGTGGAAGCAAATCACACCTGTATGATATCTAGAGGAATTGAGAAGTTTGGAAGCAACACGGCCACATTTGCTGTGTTGGGTCGATTTTCCACTGATCCTGCTGCAAGAGCAAAGTTTTTGCAGAGCCTCCCAGATTCTTGTTCTGCGGGAAAATAACGTCTTGACTGAAAGGAAATATGCAGGTTACAGCAGCTGGGTATTTGTCCTTTCAATGGCTCGGGTAAAACTGGAGGAATTGAGAAGCAAACTCACACTGAATTCGAAAACGTAGATCCTTTGCTCGGAATGCAAGGTCCTGTTTTTGACTTCTATTATATGAGTTGATGAATTTTTATCCATATTTTTTCCATCCTTATATTTTGTAGCATGAGCAATGGTCCATACCAGCAACCTTCCAATGTTGCTCTTGATTACTTTTTCCAATGCAGTTGCCCTTGATTGAAGTGTCATACTTGGCCACATTGTGCCATATAGCATATACATGATGTTTTCCTATGTTTTCTGCAACATTAATGTTACTGAAGTTCTGATTGAATTCATTTCAGTATGATGTTTTTGATAAGGCATTTCAGTATGATGTGAATCAGAGTTATTCGTTGTCTACCGAGCTAATACTTTCTTTAAAAGTTCTAATACTAGTGGTATCTACTTCCCAAACTTCCATTGCAACCTGGTATGCCAAATCAGAAGATGGTGCATTTTTAACTGTATGAGTTTCCCATCTTGCAGAATGTTTTAGCAACTTCGCTAAAAATAATAACCAGAGGATGGTGTCATATCGCGCTACCATATTCTGGACAAAAATTCTGAACAGAAGTAAACATTCTCGGCATTTTGTGATTGACAAAAGATTTTTTGGTCCAAAAAATGCACAAAGGTATTTGATAAAACTTTAACTCAACCATCTTTTATCTGAAAAAAGTTCTCTTTTCAAAATCTTTTTTCCTCCAGGAATCATAAACACTCTAAGGGGTCGTTTGGTACGAACACAAGTAATGCAGGGATTAATAGTGCAGGGATTGTAGTGTTGGAATTATTTTTTATCAAGTGTTTGGTTCATTGTATTAAAAATTAATTATGCAATGTATAAGTTTGGATTTAGTAATTTTAAGTTTTATCCATGTATAGCTAATCCATGGATTAGTAATCCCTTCCTTTCCATGGTATTAGTTAATCCCTCATATGAGGTATAACTAATCCATGTATTAGGTAGGAGTAAATTGAATTGACCAACCAAACATGATATTGGACGGATTAAATTTTTATACGGGGATTATTTTGTTTAATACGGCCTACCAAACGACCCCTAAATCTTGAACCAAAGGTTTCAGATTCTTAGGTTAATGAAGTAATCTTTAGCAAGGAACGCGTTGCTCCCAAATTAATACTTCCCAACACGAATCTGAATTAGTTAGGCCCCAAAATGAGTATCGAACATTAGGTGGGGAAGCCAAAAGGAAAAATCCTATTACGCCACAGTCTCCTCCGTTATGTGAATGTTAAAAATTCTGACGAACTTTGCCTAACTCTTCTATTTGATGACCCAACGAATTATAAGCCATACACACACATGTAATTCCAAAGCGAATGTCCCTTCTTTTAGTGAGACAATTAACGCTGAATGGTCACACATATGCAACAATGGTAAACAGTAAAGTTACTTAACACTCTGATGATCAACTTTACGAAGATTTCCTAAAGATTGTCACTCCTCCAAGTAAGAGAATTGTTGCTGAAAGTTCCTATATACAAGGAGAGCAAAACAACTTACCCTGTTTATACATTTAAAAAGTTATGCACTCTTGAAACGTAACAGCTATAGATAAATGCATCCATTTCCATACGTCCAAGCTCATCAGTTTCCTCAGGCTGAAGATTGTGCAGTCGCATTCCAATCGTTGTTTACATGCGATCGTGATACCTGTAGATTGGGAACAGAATCAACTGGAATTGCATTTCAATCATGATTTACATATGAGTTACCTCCCGCCGAAGATTGGGAAAAGACTCAACCTTGCCATGAAATTGAACATAACCGATAATCCAATCGCAAATTTGGTCCATTGGCTTATTGGTGTCGGAGTTATCAGATTAAAGATTGGTAGACGGATTGAAATTTATAGTTTAACAGTTTACCAATTCGGAAACGAATTACTCAATTTCCTTATCGGATAAACTGTTAACCCGGTAAGAAGTATTATATTTATATTTCTACCCTATGTATATAAAGTACCTATTATTAATTATAGGAAATAACTAGCAGCCATATCACCGCTCGTTGAAATTCAATGTAATCGTGGATGCACTTTAGTGAGCTGCGGTCGGTTACTTTCATGGTTTCTTGATTAGTCTTCAATTCCCAAACTTCTTGCCTTTTTTGCTTCCCCTTTTTTCTCGAAAACCAATATTGTCTCCAGGGATGAAAAGCAATCTAACTGCAATCAAGAGCCAGTTGCAGCAGCTTGGGGCATTTGCATCTACACCCAGTTTTTAGATCACCATTGAACTTATATCCGCTCTGAACAAAAAGTTGCAAATTTACCCACTTTTCAAGTAACTTCAGACATATAGGCCAGAGGTAGTGAAGTTTGAACTTCAGAACTTTTTACCTGAAGTCTAGCTTTATCAAAGTAAAACATCAGATATTTTTGCCTGAAGTTTGGCCCGACTTGCAAAGGCAATCAGGCAAACTTCAGTTCATAGTGCAAGGGCAAAATTCAGTTCAATTGTGTATGTCTGATGTTTGAACTTGAGAATTTTTTTTCCTGAAGTGCGGCCTTATTAAAACAAAACTTCAAAATATTCTCACCTGAAATTTGACCTAACTTGCAAAGGTAATCAGGAAAACTGCACTTCATAGTACAAAAAACTTCAGACAAATTAGTCTGAAACTCTTCAATTTGTTGAGGACAAAATCAGCTTGTTATATTTGAATTTCACATAGTGCAAACTTCAGCCAATTTGTAGTGCAAATTTCCACATCAGTGATGTTGAGAACAAATTGGAAGAAGAAATTATTCTGTTACAAGTAAAATTGCAAAATAATTTTAATCAAAATTCAGGATTCTACTTGCCGCTAATGTTTTTCTTTCTTGAATTACATTTATATTTAATGTTTTCTTTTCAACAATCTAACGAACGAACTCCTTTATGAAATCCTCATTAGACTACCAAGCAGTGCTCTCTAATTTCCTCTAATTACATTATCACTACCTCTGTCATTCACCATCGAAATAACGATAGACAGAACTGTATACTTCATATCCAATCAATAATACTTACACAAAGTTTCATGTGTTTGAGAGAGAAAAGAAGAAGAAGAGGGAAAGAAGAGGAGGAAGAAAGGAGTGTATAGGTTAGGAGGAAGAAGAGGAGGCGCCTGAAGTTGTCAAAATTAGGGTATAGGTTAAATAATTTTAAAAATATGGGTATAGATTAAATGGGAGCGACCAAATAGGACGCCCCGTGCAATTTTTACAGCAGATAGTCAGGGCAATGTACAATAGCTTTCCTCTTCGTGGCCATTATTAGTATCTACAATCTGGAATGATGCTGCTTTAAGGACAAAATAGCTCTCCTTAATTTTTTATTGCCTTCTCTCAAATTTAGCCAATAAACCACCAAATAACCGCTCGATAATTGCTAATCCAATACCAAAGCTGGTGGATTAGTGCATTTAAAAATCGAAGACCGAAAACCGATAAGCCGAAGTGTTAAGCATGAAGATACCTTTGATCCGCCTGATACAGGTATTGCGCTAGAAACGCACATGCCAGTATAACTACTACAAGATTCGCCAAGACATCCTACAAAAGAAAATGTAACATGTTTTACAATTGCACGATAGGCAGTAATTTAAATTGAAGAGCACATGTAGATGCGGAGTATGGTACAATTTACAACAAGCACAAATCAAATTTCATCTATAAAACTATGAACACGTGCATTGTACTTTTTTCTATCCATGTCACAATAAAGCTGAATGTTATACCTAAAATGAATAGTGCACGCAAATGCAGCCCTATGAACTAGAAATAGCAATGCAATAACTGGATCTTAGTAGGTTGTCAATTTTGATCCATAAAATGTAAGCCACCCAAATTCAAAAGGCTAGGCGGGAGACATTCATGTAAGTGGCAAACAGGAGTAGCCCAAATCAAGATTCCAACAGCTTGGGCTACATTAATATCAGCGGTTACAAAATTTTGTCAAAAAGTAGAAATGAAACGGAAAAAGAAAACAACTAGTACTAATTGCTCTTGCATATGGCATTTTTATTTTAACAACTCTACTGCATACAGGCAGAAAAATAAAACAAACGGAAAAGTGAAATTCGATTGGTTGGAACATGACTCTTTATTTACTCAAACCCATTTTAACCCGCGTAAATTTGACCCTACCTGAACATGTGACACCCTAGACCTAGTCAAGAGACGAAGCATAAAAGGGGGGAGTGACCAACATCAAGGACTGCATAAAAATATGCATTACTGCTTCACTACTTAACTAAAATGATTGTTCCCGGAAGACTATATAGCTTGAAGGTGGAAGTGTTGAATGAAAACGTCCATCAACTCATGGTGCAACCATGGAGATGATGGCATGTACACCATACAAGTTCAAATCGGTCTTTACAGACAGATGAATTTTGTGAAGCCCCTAACAAAGAAGTGAAACTAACTAAAACAAGAATCAACCATATAAGTTAAGTTCATCTACCAATAAACTCACCTTGCAGCTAAATGGGCCTTTGAAAGGTAGGTTTTTATCAGCGTGCTCGAGGCAATAACGAAGCATGTTAAGTATAGTCAACTTAGTTCCTGGATCATCGCTTTCTGAAAACACAAGACCAAAAAGAGAAAAAAGAAAAAGAGAGGAAAAAGATTAGAGTTCAACTAAAGAAATTCATGTTACAGCAGGCTAAGTTATCTTGATGCCACCTGGGATGTCAAAAATTTGTTTCTTCGGATGAATACCGAGCAGCTGTCCCAAATGCATGCGGATTCGCGTACGATCAGAAAGGGAAAGTAAATCACCATGTGTGAGAACAACAACAGGCTTGTCATCTGAGATAGCGAGAGTGAGCAAATTGAAAGAACCATAATATGCTCCAACAATGAGAAAGAGAAAATGGGATGATTAAATACTGAAATATTGACAAACTTAGCATCAATCTGACTGCTTGTTTTTGAATGGAATAAGGATTTCCTCTCCTTTTTTCTTGTTACTTTCAATGTTTTTTTGGAAATCCAAGATGACTCATCAAGGAAGCTTCAGTCAACTTTAATCGTTATCTAGGAGAATAACTAAAATTCTGTTTCTACCAATACAATTTTTTAGTACTCACAAAATGCCTAATTTTTTTTAATCAACTATACTACTCTTACCAAGCTAAAAGACCAATTGAAGTGATAATAAAGTTAAAAGAAAGTAAATTAATACCTTCGAATGACAAGAGAGGGTCGTTGAAAGTTGTAGCAACAGCTTGAGTTTTTCGTCGCTTGGTTTCATCATCATCGTCCATCAATTCCAGAATTGAGACCGCATTGACAACTACTATGATAAAATTAACCATCTTGGCCTCAATGACATACAAACTATTTCGGCGAGCTTTAGACTTCATTTTGGATTTCAGACTTACATCATCAGAATCCCTGCCAAAGGGAGCATTTAAGAAAGTCCAGGTACACAAAGTAAGGTTTTGTTGAAGGAAATTCAAGGAAAAAACAATGATATAGACCTCTTAATTAGCTCCCCATGACGAACACCCTTTGTCATCCATTGCTTCACCATTTTCTTATTTTCAGTCAAATCATCTGATAAACTACGTGTGTCATACAAACAAAAAGAACTTGAACCTCTTGGTATCGTGTACTCTTGGAGAAAATATGTCCCATCTCCAACAGAAGAATCTGGTAATCCATAGGTTCAAGAACAACGATGCTGTTATGTCTGCATTAATTATCTGATAACTAGTATTTAAAGAAACAAACTATCTAATCACATTAGTATCTTCGACAAATAGAGCACGCATGACAAACATATTCTTTGTGGTTAACTTTTATCAAATTTCACTTATTTCATGAGAAAAGGAGAGAGAACATACACGATACTGGGGTCCTTTCTGGTGTAAAGGGATCATCCTCAAGCACCATCGAGATCTTGTTAACAAGACTGCTTTTTCCAGAAGCTTTTGGACCAATCAACAAGAGTGTCGTCTTTTTTGGTATATTATAATCGCTCTTTTTCATGCCACCCACCTCCTCAATCCATGATCCAGGGGTGTATCTGCAGTGGTTCATTTTCAATGTATCTCAACAGATGCATAGTAGTTACAAGTAAACAAGACAAAGAATATGCTACAATAGATTCTACCACGTACAGTTGAGAAACTGAATAACTGCCAGAATGAAAATAAGATAAGGTTATGCAAAAACACAACTAGCTAATGTGAAAGAAATGGTAACGCATTTCATCACAGGGCACTAATCTAAATGCAGCTGGCTCTAGGCCGTCAAGTGAATGAACAGTAGTTGCACAACAAGCTGAACTGTATCTACTCTGATAAACTAGATTTGAATTAGCTTTTCCAGTGCCATGGTTAAAGACAGCATCAGTGTGTGTTGAGCACCTCGATAACATTTAAGCTAATGTAAACAATCTGTTCATTATGTTACTCCTATGCCATAGCAAACAGCTTTTACACTTACGATGAACTTGATACTCATTTTCCCACTCAACATTGTTGCAAGAAAAAAATAGAACCACAGGGACAGAGAAGACAAGGAAGGCACACACATCATGAAATTGGATGACGAGGAGACATCAAAGTAGTAAACTTGAATAAAAAGGTACTCAGTAAATACAACAACAATGTAAACAACTACACTTCCAACTCAAATTAAAACCAGATTAATGCTAATACCTTAGAAGTAGTCACTTCAAGCAACAACGAGATGGAATTAATATCACACCTTCACTAGACACCACGTGATTTCCAACTCTTACCCTGCTACACATTTCTCTCATTTTATTTGTGTGAATATATCTTCGCAGAGTTGAGCATAAATGCCTTAAAGCAGCGGAATGAGAGCACTGATTAAAGAAGGGGAATTACAACTACCAAATACAGCAAGCAAGAAACAACCTAAACATCTGAAAGGAGTAAGAGTGAGCATTGTACAGAGAGGAATGCTAGTGCTAAGACTAAGATCTATGCTAAAGAAGAGGAAAAGTGAAATATCTCAAAAGTGGTCGTCCTTCTGCGGACGTAAGGTAAATGTCTCTAAGTAAGGACCTCAAGTGTGTCTTAGACGCATAAACTTGTCATGTGAACAAGGGACCAGAAAATGCTGGGAAAATTGGGGGAAATAGGTTATATATCAAATTGAAATATACTCAGCATTTTATATGACAGTGAAGTCATTATCTAGAAGGGCTCTAGCATTGCGAAATTCCGTTCCTAACCTTAATTAAAGTCACACTACCTGTGGAGTCCCACAGTGGAAGAGGATCTCTCAAGACTGTTTCAGAATTTAATTCTCATTGATATGCATATTTTATTATGATGCTTATAGAGCATACTTATTACAATGCACAAACACTGAACTCACGGTGAGAATAAAGGACTTGATTAACCAATAGATAGTGATGCTAGTCAAACGAAGGTCAGGTAAATATTAGGGTTAAATGGAATCTTTTGACAAATGCTGAACTTAGATAGGACATGGAACACGCTACTTACTGGTACCACCTTAACGGAAAATTTCTTTTAGCACGGAGCATGGATTATCGAGACCAGCGTTTTTAAGGAGGATGGTGTCAAGTATGTGGTGATAAGTGACACAAGGTTTCATAAAGGGTGAGACCCAATACTCTCCACCTCACCACTGGAAAAAGGATTCAGTTAAAACATGGGACAAAGGTCCTGGATAATTTTTCCTAGTTCAAAACCCAAATTCCTCCTTTCTGGCGCTTAGCAGATCATCCAGTATCAAAACACAAAATGTAACATTTAATCCAAACATCTTGACATAGAGGAGGAGAAAGCAAACAAGGCCAGGAAACAAACAGCACCCCATAAATAAATAAGTAGAACAAATACGAGGAGCATTGTTAAATTATCATATCCAGTTACTTATCCCCGAGAGTAAAAGAACAAAAATAGCAAACAAATGACTATAATTACAGTACCTCAAGATTTTACTTTTGGCTTCCTTCAAACGGTCTTTATGAAGATACAGTTCATCATAGCTCTTGAGAACATCCATATACACATTCCTTTCCCGCTTTCGATTGACCTCATCCAAGGAAATTGAAGAAGCTCGAACGAAATCCTCTGAATCCATAAAACCTAGTCCAGCTTTTCCATTCTCCATTTTTGAGCCAAAATGATCACCACCACTGCACATATTCCAATAACCAACCACTAGTATTACACACATACAGTCACACACACACACACACTCTCTGTAGAGAGTCAATCTTTGTAGAAATCAGGAACCGGGTTACAGTAAATACCTGAGAAAAGTACGCGAGCCTAGTGAATTTTCAGGGAAGTTTCGATCAAGAGATGATTCTTCTGCAAGTAGCAAAAATTCAATCTTTTTCAGTGTTATCAGTATATTGAGTCTACATTTTAAAATATATAAGTATTTTTTTATGCAAGATGTAAATTAATCAATCGATTTAATCAACTATCAGAAGAACTACTTTTATTCTTTACCTGAGACTAACAGTCTATCTACTGCAATACCTCATTATTTATCCGAATTTAAAAAGGACTATACTTTACAAACATAAATAGGAAAATTATGCAAGAATCTTGAATAATGTACCAGTGGAATAGATGAGAGAGGAATCAAGGGTTGTAGTATCTCCACCCATAGCTGCTCACTCTACTGAAAAGTGAAAACTTCTGTAGTTTTAGGTTCTTGAAAGTTTACTCTCTATTCAATTACTAAGCAAAGAAGAGTTGAAGTTGAAGAAGCAAAAAAAGGTGGTTTTGAAGAAGAGTGACTCTGTGCTCGGTTATATTTTGGATGATTATCAGGGGCTTCTGCCACGTGGCATCTGATTTGGCTGTAGTTGATTGGTTCTTGAGGTCTCCAGTACTATGATGCTTTCTCTAATTAATGAGGTAATGTTTCAGTCGGAAACAATTACTGAGGTTGGACATGTTGGATACAAACTATATCAAATTATAATTTGAGTTATTTGAATTATGTGTAAATAATTTTAAAATATAAATATATTAGATAAAAATTATTTTTAATTATTAAATATTAATTAAAAAGCAGGACATGAAATTATTTCTCGTAGTGAATAACTTACTTTTTTCTATATTTGTAACAATTTAATCTCTTGATTTTAATAGTACTCGCACTTTATTTGTTGTCAAATAGTAAAGAATACTAAACATGTCATGTTGTGATCTGCATTGTTTGAACACATTAGATCATATTATTTTAACAAAATTTTTACTATTACTTTATTACTTTATTATTCGTCTCAAAATCAAATAAGACTTATTCATCACATCTCTACACAAATTCCTTTTTCTTTTTGTTCTTTACTTATAGTTATTATATTATTCATTGTTTAATATTATTATACTATCATATAATTTTTTATTAGCTTACCAAGTGTTTTAATGTCTTGCTTATTATCCTTTTAATAGTCATCAATAAATATAATTTCTTTTATTCTTGAATTTTAATGTATTTTTACGCTTTTATCCTCTTACTCTAAACTCTTTTATCCTTTAAATCTATCACTAATATTTTTAATTATTTAATTTATTCATATTTAAATTAATTTAAAGTATAAATATCCTCAGACTATCTCTATTTTCTTCTTTATACATTCTTCTTCCCTACTATAAAATTTTAATTAATTTTTACATTAATGGTTTACCTATAATCAAAATAGTATCACATTTAATTTTAAACTGTAACTTCAAATTAATCTAAAATAATAATACATAAGCTCTTTGATTATTATGTTCCAAATTCTATTGAGTTTTCTTATAATTATTTTTTTGTACATGCAGTTAAATTTTCTTTCTCTTTTATATTTAAGATACAAATTTAATTTTTAATTTTCGTTAGAAAAATTAGCTGCATTAGACATTTACTTTATATTTTTTAAATTTCAATTTGTTCTCAGTTTTATATTTTTCTTAATAAGACTTCAATTTCGTGGTCTTATTTGTGTTTGAGCGTTCTTATCATAATTTAAAAAAATTCTGATCTCAAATTCAAATAATCTTTTTCTTTAATTATAATATTAAATTTTTAAATATTTTCCTTATTTTACTATTATGTTATCTAATATATAGTATTATCAAGTTTTATGTGGCTTTTCATTAATTTGTCACTTTATTTAATATCATTATCCACTACTATCCTTTAATGTAATATAAATAGATATGTAAGTTTTTTAATTTTGAGATATATATTTATTGTATTTAAAAAAAAATCTCAAAACAAATTTAATTATTAAATTTATTAGTCATATTTATAAGTATTTTATATTTACTTTATTTTCTAAACTAATTATTTATAAATATTCTCACATTATCTCTAGCTTATTTTTATTATTTTATATTTTTTAATTTTATTTTATCTATTAGACTTGAGTTATGTGGCCTTATCTGCATTGTGACCTTTCTTATCATAAAAAATAAAATAAAAACAAACACTTTCTCATCGCAATTTAAATAAGTTTTATCATTATTTTTTCTTTATTTAAACCTTATTTTTGCTATTATATTATTCAAAATTTAATATTATTACATTGTGTGTTTTTTCATTTGCTAGTTTGAATTTAGTATCCATTTTTATCACACTCGATATAATATAATACAGATAAAAATTAAAAATTATTTAAATAATAACTTTAACTCTATTCCTCATATTTCAAAATATAAATATATATTGACTGCATTTTACAAAAACTATGTTATGCTTTTTAATTTAAACTACTGCACTCAATTCATCTGTTAATTATAAAATAATATTTTCTTAATTGTTTGAACACATTATATTTTATTGTTGTAGTAGTATTTTCACTATCATTTTATTTCTCTATGTAATATTTTCAAAAATTAAAAATTATTAAATAAAATAAAATTGACCGTGTTGATAGTAAATAATATTAAATAGTAATCTTTATTTTTGGAAAGCTTTCAAAATCTATTTAGTATAAAATTACGAGTCAATCTAAATTGATTTCCTCCATAAAATAAATTTGATCAAATCTAATTTGTCTTAGTCATTATTATATTTGTCTAAATTTATCTAGATTGTGTTTTAAAAGTGTCAAGTGTCCTTTTTTTCAATATGCCACTTAGATAACCACAATGCATAATACCCTCCTTTTAATATCATATATAGATATATATATATATAGATAACTACTACTTCTATTAATTATGTTTCTATTTATAATTTTTAATTATTAATGTTATCTTAAAATTGCCAGGTGGCTTCATTTTAACTTGCCACTTTGCTCAAGCATAATGCATACCATCCTCCTTTTAATATAATATAGATTTTTATTTTCCTTTATCTAGTAAAACTGTAATTTTGTGGTCATATTCATAGCTTGAGCGTTCTCATCATAATTTAAGAACTTTTTAATCTTAAGCTTAAATAGTCTTTCCCTTATATTTTTAGTATTGAACTTTTAATTAATTTTCTTAATTTTGCCTTATCTAATATATAGTATTATCACATTTTCATATAGCTTTTTATTAACTTGCCACTTTTTTAAATATTATTATCCACTACTATCCTTTAATATAATATAATAGATATATATTTTTAAATCTTGAAATAAATAGTTATTTTATTTTTAAGAATATTGTTCGAAATTTTTAGATTATTTAAATTCATCAATAATATTCTTAGGTATTGTATATTTACTATATTTTATTTTCAAAACTAATTCATTATATAAATATTCTCGTAGTACCACTAATTTATTTTTATTATTTAATATATTTTTTATTTTTAATGTATTTATTAGACTTGAGTTATGTGCCGTATAACTTTGACTCTATTGCACATATTCCAAAATATGATTTTTCTTATCATAAAGAAAATTTTCATTTCAAATTCAAATAAGTCTTATCCTTCTATTTATTAAATCAAAACGTATTTTTAGTAAGTCATCTTATGCTTTCAAATTTAAACTAGCCGCACTCAATTCAGATAATAATCATAGAAAATTAGTTTCTTATTTGTTTGAACTCATTATATCTATTTGGTGTAATGATAATTCCACTATCAATTTTTTTACGTAATGTTCTGACTATAAGAATCCTTATTTTAGAAAAGTTTTCAGAATTTATTTATTATATAAATATATGAGTCATTCTTAATTGATATTTACCATAAATTAAATTTGATCAAATCCAATTTGTCTTAATCCTTATTAGATTAGATTTGTCTAAATCTATTTAGATTATGTCTTAAAAGTGCTAAGTGACCTTTTCTCAATAAGCCACTTGGCTTAGTCTCATGCTTCACTAACCTCCTTTTAATATAATATAGATTATTTTTACCAACTAGATTTAATCCAGTTAACTGTATTTTGGCATTTCAGGGTCATAAATCTGAAATTCGCTCGATTTCAGATTTTCATGTGCTATAGCCCATACCATCTGCACGGGTCCGGGTGCCCGAGACAGAATCGCCTAAAATTTAGTCGGCCAATAAAAACGACCTAAGAAACATTAGTTATCATCTCGCCATTTATGGCGTTTTAGGGCCATAAAACTGAATTTCTACCCGATTCTCATATTTTCGTGTGCTATATAGCCCACGTCATCTGCATGGTCCAGGCGCCAAGACCGAATAACCTAAAATTTAGCCGGCCCACAAAAAATGACCTAATGAACATTAATCATCGCATCGGTTTTCTGGTATTTTAGGGCCATAAAACTGGAATTCCGCTTGATTCGCTTATTTTAGCTTATGCCATTTGCATGGGTCCGGGCACCTAGGCCCGAATCGCCTAAAATTTAGCTGCCCCATAAAAAATGACCTAATGAACATTAGTCATCGCCTTGCCAGAACCGTTCCTCATTTTTTAGCGTTTTAGGGCTATAAAACTAGAATTTCGCCTGATTCCAGATGTTCATGTGGTATAATCCATACCATTTGCATGAGTCCATACGCCCGGGTCCGAATCGCCTAAAATTTAACCAGCTCATAAAAACGACCTAAGGAACATTAGTCATCGCCTCGCCATGACCGCTCGTTTTTTGGCGTTTTAGGGCCATAAAACTAGAATTCCGCTTAATTCTCATATTTTCATGTGTTGTAGCCCACATTATCTGCATGGGTCCCCCAATCGCCTAAAATTTGGCCGGCCCATAAAAAAACGACATAAGGAACATTGGTCATCGCCTCGCCATGACCGTTCCTCGTTTTTTGGCATTTTAGGGTCATAAAACTAGAATTTCACCCGATACCCATATAGCCCACGCCATCTGCATGGGTCCGGGCGCGCCCGGGCCCTAGTCGCTTAAAATTTAGCTGGCCCATGAAAAATGACCTAAGGAACATTAGTCATCACCTCACCAAGACTGTTCCTTATTTTTTGATGTTTTAGGGCCATAAAATTGGAGTTCCACCCGATACCCATATTTTCGTGTGCTATAACTCATGCCATCTGCAAGGGTCCGGGCGCCCGGGACCAAATAGCCTAAAACTTATCCTGCCCACCAAAAACGACCTAAGGAACATTAACTATTGCCTCGCCATGATTGTTCCTCGATATTTGGCATTTTAAGGCCATAAAATTAAAATTCCGCCAGATTCCTGCGCCATCTGCATGGGTCTGGGCGAGCCCGAATCGCCTAAAAATTTAGCCGACCCATCAAAAATGACTTAAGGAACATTAGTCATCGCCTAGCCATGATGGTTCCTCGTTTTTTGACTTTGTAGGGACATAAAACTCAAATTCCGCCCGATTTCCAAATATCATGTCATCGGCATGGCTCCGGGCGCTCGGGCCTAAATCGTATAAAATTTAACCGGGTCATCAAAAATGACTTCTAGTCATCGCCTCAACATGACCGTTCCTCATTTTTGGCATTTTCGGGCCATAAAAGTAAAATTTCTCTCAATTTCCATGTTTTCGTGAGCTATAACCCAGACCATCTCCATTGGTCCGGGCTTCGAGCCCGAATCGCCTAAAATTTAGCGGGTCCATCAAAAACTATCTAAGAAACATTAGTCATCGTCTTGTCATGACCGTTCCTCATTTTTTCGCATTTTAGGACCATAAAACTGAAATTCCGCCCGATATCCATATTTTCGTGTGCTATATGCATATAATTTTATACTAAATTACATATACTAGGAAAAGCACCAGTTAGTTAACTCGTAACCAATTGCCAAAAAATTATATTGTATATATAACGTTAAAATCATCTTGTATTTATATATAGTAGATAGATATTGAAACCCCTTGGCTTCCTTAGTGAAAATCTTAGCTCCGCCACTGCTCGTAAACAAATGAATGTCACTTGTCCTAGTAAGAGAATTATTGCTGAAAGGTCCTACGTGCATGCAAGAAGAGTATTCTACATCTGCTGTTTATACACGGAGAATGTTGCATTTGTGAAACATAACAGCTATAAACAAATGCATCAACCTCATATATTCGAGCTCATCAATGAACATTGCCGCACTATAAGTGTCGAATTGCACCTCACTCTATTCTGATATATGATTGCGACGCCTCAAGGTGAAGATCACGAACAGAATCAACACCATATGCATGATCACCTACGTTTACATGTGGTTGCAATACCTCAGGCAGAAGATTGGGACAGAACCAACAGTAGTAGCATTCCAGTCTATGTTTACGTGTGATTGCAATGCCTGTAAAATGATCAACCGTAGTTGCTTTAAAATCTATGTTTTACGTGTGATCATACCTCAGGGTTACAGAATCAACCTTGTTATGAAAATGAACATCCATCAAAATCAGCACCATTCCTACAAGTATTAATAGAATTGCTTGTGTCAGTAGAGGTAAAAGCATCTTACTCAAGGTATACTAAAAGAGAGAACTGTAAGGTTTGGAATTGCACATGTAGATGCAGAGTATGGTACAATTCACAACAAGCACAAATCAAATCTTATCTACAAAACTATGAATACGCGCAGTTTACTTTTTCCATCTATGTCATAATACCAGCAAAACGCTATACCAAAAATAAATTGTGCACGCAAATATAGTCCTATGAACTAGAAATAAGGATATAATACCTGCATCTTAGTAGGAGTGTCAATATTGAGCCGTAAAGTGTAAGCCATCCAAATTTAACATGTTAGGCAGTTAACATTCATCTAAGTGGCAAAATAGGAGCAGCACTAAATCAATCGTCCAGTGTTGCAGAATTTTGTCAAATAGTAGATGATTACAGCAACTATGTCTCAATCCCAAACAAGTTGGGGTCAGCAAATAGTAGATGACTCGTAAAAGGAAAAGGACAGCCAAAAAATCTCGCCTATTGTAGTTTTACGTTATTGCAGAATGAACAATATTTAACAACTCAAACGTATAGCTAGAGAAAAGGAAGAAGTAAAAAAAAATGAAATGATTTCTGGCTGAATGGCTTGGACTAAGACTCCCTTCTCAACCAATTCATAAACTTTGAGACGTGCAAAATGGCCCTTTATTTACTAACCCTTTTTAACTCGCCTATGTTCGACACAACCGAAAGACGTGACACCCTACATCTCCGTAGCAGTAGCATAATGGGTAACTCTTGAGAAGAAGCAAAGCGTACAAGTGAAAAATGCCCAACATCAAAGGCTGTGTAAAATTATGCATTACTGCTTCAATATTTAACTAAATTGATTGTTCCAAGAGACTGTAGCTAGAAGGATGAAATGTTGACTGAATAAGATCTAGGAAATGTCCATCAACTGATGGTGCTACCATGATGATGATGGCATGTACGCTGTACAAGTTTTAACCTGTCTTTAAAGACAAAGGAACTTTAAAAAGTCCTTAACAAAGAAGTGAAACTACCTAAAACAAGAATTAACCATGTAAGCTAAGTTCCTCTAACAATAATCTCACCTTGCTGCTAAATGGCCTTTGACAGGTAGGTCTATTTTGAAGGGTAAGTATTTATCAGCATGCTCAAGCCAATAACGAAGCAAGTTGGGTATAGGCAACTTAATTCCTAAATCATCACTTTCAGAAAAGATAAGACCAAAAAAAAAAAGGGGG